>NW_026506741.1:0-36678 GCF_026875155.1 Cherax quadricarinatus
TAAGGGGTTTCTTGCATTTCTTGATAACACGGATTCCATGAGTATGGCCTTGGGCAAGTGCATGGCAGTATTTATCGCCTGTTCGAATCATTTGGCGCGGGAAATGACATCAAATAGCCTTGTGTAACCAATCGTGGCCTCTCAAAAAAAATCCATTTTGATCTTCGACTCCTCAGTCTGGTTAGCTGCTTGCTAAAAACTGAGTCAACTGGGACTTGAGTGCTGACTCATTTCCTTGCTGTCATCTGTGTAGGACCATCTTGTTAAGTAGGGGCCAATATGGACGTTGTTCCGACTTTGATTTGGCATAGAAAAAAAAATACTTTGGTTTCTTCGATTTCATTGGTTTTTAGTTCTTCCCACGATTCCTACTCCTATAAGTTTCCTTAGTTTAAGTTCGATGCTCGCTATTTCTCTTGCCAGTTCTCCTAGGGTTTTCAATATATTGACCTCTTTAGCCGCTCTGTTATTCTTTTCCGTCGGCCTTTAAAGGGACGCCTGCTCTTCATTTCATCTACCCTCCTTTTTCTTGAGAGGATAAGTCTTGTAAATTCATCGAGTGTCACCAAGTTATCTGTCTGCATAAGTTGGGTCTGTGTTGCTTAGTAATCTTCCCGCTTTTTATCGGTTAGGACTTGGTTACGGCCCCAAACTTTATGTTTTTGTTATTAAGATAATTTGGGAATTTTCCCTCGTACTAATCTCATTAAAGTCGGTCTGGGGCCCGCGCATACTGTTTGAACTTAAATTTAAATTTGATCTGAGATATGTTTTTTGATATGTACATTTCTTATCAGATCATCATTTTAGTGAAGATGAGGTCTAGTGTATTCTCCAGTCTAGTGGGCTCTGTTATTTGCGGGTTTAAATTAAATTTTTTGTGCAGAGATTTAAAAGCTCGTGTGATTTTTTCATCAGAGCTGCCTCCTAGTGTTATTTTTACTGCAACAATTTTAATTTGGGCTATATTCCTCCATTTTAGGTGCCTTAAGTTGAAATCCCCCAGGAGCAGATGTTGGGTGCAGGACTGGAAAAATTTTCCAGACTGGTCAATTTTTAACAGCTGTTCCTGGAAGTGCGGGGATTTTTGCATCCGAAGGCTTGTAGACTACTACAATAACTGGGTTTTGGTTCTCAAATCTTTACTGCTAAAACTTCCACTACATCATTTGAGGCATTATGCAGTTCTGTGCAAAAAAGTGACTCTGCAATGTAACCGGCCAACCCCCCCTTCCCTTTTGCCTTTTTAAACTCTGTCACATCTGTATAGGTTGTAAACTGGGATCCATATTTCGTTGTCCAAGTGATCCTTTATGGGGGTCTCAGTTAAGGCCGTGAACATTGCCCTTTGCCTCTGCAAGCAGTCCACGGATGAAAGGTATTTTGTTGTTTTTTTGCTGGCTTTAAGACCCTGTATATTTGCAAAGAAGAATGTCATCGAACTGGTGGATTGTTTGTACTGGGGGAAGGGGATTTTTTTTTCGGCATTAGGATCGTATCTGTTTGGTTTGGAGTGGAGGCCATTGGGCTGTGGTTCCACCCAGGAATGACTGGATTTTGGTGTACGATTTTTTCTGGGCCATTTCCTGCCCGTTTTTTTTTCCTTCCTGGCACTAAAAAACCTCTACCCCCTTGAGTGGCTGTGGCTACCCAGGTTTTTCCCATGGCCTGGATGTTTTTGTATCTTTTTGTCCCCTTTTGGATGGTATGCCTGGCAATTTAAGTTATAGCAGTCTTTCCTGTACTGAAGAGGTACACATTTTAGGGTGGAAAAGCTTACAGGAAGGGAATTTGCATTTTCCTGTTTTTTATATGGGCACGGCATTTTCTAGGGTGGTCATAGTTGCATGTCCCATCTGTTTTTCCAAGATTTCCCATGTCTGGCAGATACCAAGTGCATAGTATGTGCACAGGCTTGGTTTCCGTTTGCCTTGGGTTTCTGTGACTGTATTCCGTTGGCGCATGTTTACCTGTCTTATTCCTATCCTCCCTAGCACCAAAAATGGAGCTCCCACCAGTTGTTTTTGGTAATCATTCGCTGCCTGACCACGGTCGAGTGAGGGTGTGCGCTGCACCCCCTCTGCTGTTCAGGCAGCTACCTTGTATCAACATGGCGCTGAGTGTGAGGAGGGGCGTAAATACCATTGGTAATTGAGCTGCTTCGTGGGGCGATTTCACCCTCTTCTTGCAAGTCTTACCTCCCGACAATCATTAGGGAACCTATGGAATCCAGGACGATGAGGGGTATGGTGTAGCCCTGAATGGGGCTTATAGAACTTCGCAAACTGAATTCCACGTCCGTGTATGAGTCCCTTTTGGGGACGAGGTTCCAAGACGTGAGTCTTGACGCTACTCCAGCTGAAGTGCGTTTGATCGACGTATCTCGCCACGTTTACGTGGGTTAAATACATAATGTTCCCATTTTGAGGCTGAGAGGCTCTCATAAGAGTGTTTTTTGAGACATAATGAACCGTAACATCTGCACAAAAGAGCAAGTGATGGCAGGTGCTTTACATGACGTCCGAGGGTACCTTTTCCCTGTATATGACTCTGATACATCCCATACCGTCCTTACGTCGTGTTTGGAGACTTATGACGCAAGTATGGTATCGTATGCCGGACAAGACGTACGTGCAGAATAGTGGGGCGTACGAACCATATGGCGGCAGATTGCCGTGAAACTGAGGAGGCGCCACGCAAACTGGTGAAGCAACCATTACCAGCGTGAAAGCTGTTGAAGCCCAGTGCGCAAGCAAGGGCCTGGGCGCTTGGTGGAGTGAAGAGTGAGGATTCCAAAAGGAGAATGGCATGTGTGAGTAAGCTGTGATGTAAAAGGATCTGTTACTACACAAAGGACAAGTACAGAAGTGCAAGTGCAGGAGTAGGTGCAGCTATAGAAGGAAGAGCTTCAGGAGGGTTTAAGGACATTGGATCCACCGCCTGCAGAGGATGTTGTTCGCTGACTGGTGAAGACACGGCGGTGCCTGTAGAGAATGTAAGATAAAAACATAATAGCAGGGTTGACGGCCAACTATAAGAGAGAGTTTGTCGCCGTGTGCTGTGGAACGGGGCTTGGTGAGGTTGAGGTTCATCGAGAGGGAACGCCTCCAAAGATAACATGGATGTAGAGGCATACGAGACGAGAGCCGGGGCGTAAGACTCAATGATGTCCTGACGCCGCCAGAGGTCTGGAGGAAGGAAAGCAATGTCGAAGCAGTCACGATTAAGAGGGCATCGCAAAAAAGGGGGAGGGGTTGATGGTGTGAAGCCTTGTGCTGGCTCTGGGGCAGAGGCCTGGATGAATGAAGAGAGGAGGAAGTTAGGAAATTAAGGGTTGGAAATTAAATACAAGTGTGTTAGGTGATGAGGAGGGATTAGAGGATTGCAACCTATGGGAGGGTTACGTCAGAGATAAAAGGGAGGGGTAAGGATGTGGGTGATGAGTGGGATGGTGTGGGCTAAGACGATATGCAAAATTACGTAAAGGAATGAAACGTAATCAATTCTTTATAATATGCTTGCTAACTAATTTGAGGATAGATTACGGTGGTGTCTGTTATGCGAGGGGGCGTGGAAAGGCACCTTTATCCAAAGATGAAATTAAGGCACTTAAACGGAGGCTGCGAGAGTACAGGATGAAGCACAGATGTTTTCAAGCGTCTGCGGGGTAACAGGCGGGGTGAAGAGGTGTTTATAGGGGCGATAGAAACCTTCATCGTAGCGTAATGCGAGCATAGACAAAGACAGCAGTGCAATGACTATTATCCAGGTTTGGAGGTTCATGAAACGATAGGCTGGTACAGGGAGGGCAGTCATACAAGCTACGAAGGAATGGGCGTTTGCTGACAAGTGGTATGTAGAAGTACAGGCAAACGAAAGGGGTAGATGAATGGGGTTTTAGAACAGGTGTGTGTGGAGTGTGGTATGTCGAGTTTGCGTAAAATTGATAGGGAAGCACTGGGTGGCGAAATAACTGAGGGGAAATTTGGAGGGCTTTAGTGGAATGTCGAAAGGGCAAAGCAACCGGAATAGATGGACTCACCGCAGAGTTTTATCACAGCATTTGGAATTATAGAGGCATTTTCTGGTTAGGTATTATATTGCATGAAGGAGAAGAGTGAGCTCAGGGTGAGAAGCAGCAACGCTGTCTTAGATATTGGTACCGAAGGTAAGGGGCAGCATACGCTTCGGGATTACCGTCAATCTCGATGTTATCGCAGATTATAAATTGTTTGCGAAGATTTTGGGAATCGGGGTCAGTGTGTGGTAGGCGGTTATAATCAAAAACCTCAGTATGGTTGCCAGGGAGGTCTATGTTAGGTAGTGCATGGTATACTAATGTGATTTCGTGGAGGCAAAAGGGGGGGAGGGAGGAGGTTTGGTGGCCTCTTCGATTTGCAAGCATACATAGAGGTGGATCGGAAAGGCATTGCAAGCCATCACAGGGGTCAGGGTTTTCGTGACGAAAAAGTTGGGCTGGGTTGAGGCGGTTGTATGGATTGCAAGGCGAGGTACAGATTAATGGTCGATGGTGTGTGGAAGATTGTAATGGAATGGGACTAAGGCAGGGGTGTACCTATTCCAATTATAGTTTGCTAACGTACAGGACCCCTTTTTATAGATTGATGGCGCAGCGGTAGTTTCACGAGAGGGACCAGGGTGTGATGTTGCGAGGTTTGGCCAGTTTTTAATTGGTATGTGATGATACAAACTGTTTCTGACCAGGAGGGTAAGTCAATGGACCACATTAGATCGGGTAAGTACAAATGTTCGCAGGGGCAACTGGTATGAGGGTAAATTCAGATAAATCCATGGTCCATTGGGTTAGGAGCTTGGGCGGGTAGGTTGATTGGGAAGTGGCATTTTGAGAGCAGGTGAATTCGTTAAAAATCTGTGTCTTTATTTATGCAGACATTACCTGTGGCACCATGGAAAACTCGCTTTAGGATGGTAGAAAGGATTCAGGACGCTTGGGTGCATGCCGACCTTATCATTTACCTATAGTTCATTCGTATGCGCCATTGCGTTCTGCGTTAATAATACATACTGTATATCAAAGTATGGCAAGTGGCCAGCCGTGTTCCATTAACAGGGGCCGTCAATAACGAACATCACTTATGATTGTTTTTTAAATACTTTTGGGGTTCCAGGCTTTATTGGATTAAAGAGGGATGTGGTAATGTTTACTCTGTTAAGTAAGGGGGGCTGGGGATTGATGGACCTTAAACGAGGGTCAAATGTGTCTTCAATAAAAGGGAAGGTGATGAGGTAAAGTGAGGTGGGGGGGTTTGGCCAGGATCCATAACAATTGCAACGGAAGTATACAGGAGTTTGAGTTGCATGAGTGTGAAACTGGTGTTGAGGGCTTTTCTGGCGTGGATCGAGAGCCATCAAAGGTTAAAATAGGTAGGTAGTGTATAAAAGATTGTAGCCGGGAGGGTAGTAGCGCCTTAGAGGGAATTTTCCCCCTGTATGCATGGAATAATATGACTAGTAGAGTAGGATGAGGTTCAACCTCGTGTTCGGGAAGTAATATCGTTTTCTGCACGGCAATCATACCGTCCGGTGTGGTCTACGGGATAGACGATCTTGACGGTGGGGGATTGTGGGAATATGTGGTGGAGGAGTCGGCTTATTCAGTAGTCTATTTTTTGTGATGACTGAGATGTCAAGGGTTGTTAAATAGGGTGATAAATATGATAGATGTAAAAGTAATTTCTGATTGAGGAGCATTAATCTCGAACTTGGGGGTTGGAGGAACGTGTAATCAGAGCGGTGGGATACATTATGCAGATATATCTATATATGTGGATGTGCGGGGCAAACAGTTACTGAGGTGAATGAGGAGGGTGTTAGCGTTAACGTTCTATAAAACGTATGTAGACATAAGAAAATTAATGGAGGAGGTGGGTGAAGGATTTTCCAGAGGGATTAGGCATCTTACTTACAAGGTATAATTAACCTGTAATATACGAGGAGGGGAGGGAAGATAGGAAAGTGTTGCTGGGGTAGGGAAGTCAGGGTGAAAACATGGTGCCTCCCTGTAAATGATAACAAAAGTTTTGCGAGAGTGTTGGATGAGTGGTTGCATGCTGAATAATATATGGACACGGGTGCTAGCACCTGTGGAGCTGGCCATTTTTAAGTGTACAGACTTATAATACATATTAAGACATATGTGTGTGGTAATATTGGACTACGGTAATGACATTGTATTTTGGAGATTTGCTATAAAAATTGCATTGTTTGCTCCAACTTGTTTTCTAGGTGCCTTGCACTGCATATTGGTAGGAAGCGTGATCAGCACGGTGTCCAGAAGATGAGATTGATTATTTTGTTTAATGGCTGTGCATTATTGTTCGTCACGGTGTCGGCATTTTTCAGTTTTGTTTTGAGATTAAAGAGGTTAATGCACGTCAGATAGTGTAAAATAAAGTTGGCAAGCAGTGGGTGTTATAGGTTTTTGTGGTTAGGTGCGTGCAAGGCACAGTCGGTATGTGTTACTTGTGTCAATGGTTATTTTTATGCTGTATTGTACTGTGTCAATACACTATGTAATGCCCATATAAGCTGTATAGACTTGAATGTCATAGTTGAATCTGTGTTATTGTTTTAACACTGGAATTGCATGTTTAAATGTGTAAAGGCTTACTGTGTTGGATTTTGAGACTAACGTTTATTCTTTATGGTTTGTATTAATTTGTATGTCCCTTGTGACTTTTCTATATCACCATGGTTGTTTAATACATATTGTTATGTAACTGAACCATTAGGACAATTACAAACATTGAATGTTTGGGGACCAATGCTGTGTGACTTTAGATTAGGCCAACACAATTGTTTATAGTATGTTAGGTTGTAAATAGTGGGGTGGTTGATAACCACTTGGGGGGGGGGTAATAGTCGGTATAATATGTAACAGGCAATGCATTGCATGGTCTGTAATCGATTAATAAGGCCATTTCGGGGATGTGTATATAAAAGTGTTTGTTCATATCATGTAATTCTGTTAGTAAGCTCCAACAGTTTGTTAAGTGATAGGAATGAGGAGCAGGGAGGGGGGGGGTGACCCACACGGAGTTTAAGTGTGGTGGTGTAACATTAGCTGTAGGGAGGATTGTGTTTAATTTATAGACTTAAATGAGTTTTACATATTATATTTTTGTAATGTCATGTTTTAAATAAAATATAAAAAAAAAAAAAAAAATAAAAAAAAAAAAAAAAAAAAAAAAAAAAAAAAAAAAAAAAACATCACAACCACCCCCCCCCCACCAAACACCCCGACCCACCAAAAAATGGAGCACCACTCATTGTTTTTGGTTAAATATACCTCACAATTGCTATTGGAGTCCTGTGGTATTTCCTGTGTATTTCTAGTTTGCAACATTGGTTAATCTTATCTTTGACTACACTTGTTTCCCACACAGGACCTGTCCACTATGAGGTCATTTAATGCATTCCAACCTGTGTATAATTCCCGACTACCTGGACAAAATCCCCACTCACCATTACTATCTCCCAGGACACACCTTCCAGCTTAACCATACTGTCTCCCAGGAAAAAAACAGCACCTCCAGCTTCCCATATACTTCTCCCAGGACAGCACCTCCAGCTTAACCATTACTGGTCTCCCAACATCACCTCAGTTTCTCCATTACTGTCTCCCAGGACAGCACCTCCAGCCTTCACCATTATTACTGTCTCCCAGGACAGCGTATCGTCCCACATTTTACTGACTAACTTTTTTTTTTTTTTTTTTTTTTATATTATTATGTAAAACATGACATTAACAAAATATAATATGTAAAACCATTTAAGTCGATAATTAATACAATCCTCCCAACATCTAATATTACACACCACACTTACAAACTCCGTGGTGGGTACAACCCACCCCTCCCTGCTCCCTCATCCTATCACTAAACATACCCAAACCTGTTTGGAGCTACCCAACAGAAATTACCTGATATGAACACACACTTGTTATATACACATCCTCGAAATGTACTTAATAATCGACTACAGACATACAATGCATTGTCAACTGACATAATTATACAACATATTACCCCCCCCCCCCTCCGTGTTATCCAAACCACCCCACCTATTTACAACCTAACAACTATAAACAATAGATGTTGCCTAATCGAAAGTCCCACAGTCAGCAATGATCCAACAATAATTTAGTAATTGTCTAATGGTTCCAGTTACATAACAATATGTATTACATAACAATGGTGATATCGAAAAGTCATTCACAAAGAACATACAAAATTACCCTACAAAACCATAAGAATAAACTTAGTCACAAAATCCAACACATGTAAGCCATTTACACATTTAACATGCAATTCCTGTGTAAAACAATAACAACAGCTTCCCACATCTATGACATTCAAGCTCTATACAGCTTATATGACACTACATATACTATTACTACAGTACAATACAACAAATAATATAACCATGACATAAGTACACATAAAGGACTGTGCTACACCACCTAACCACAAAACCTATAACACCACTGTTGTCCCAACTTTATTACACTATTGACGTGCATGAACCTCTATACTCTCAAAACAAAACGAATAGCAGAACACCATTGACGAACAATTAGCACAGAACAATTAATACATACATAACACATCATATCTCTGGACACCTGTGCTGATCAACAGCATCAACACCATCAGTGCAAGGCACCTAGAAAACAAGTATGGAGCAAATACGTGCAAATATTATAGCAAATCTCCAAAATACAATTGTCATTACCGTAAATCAATATTACCACACACAATATGTATAATAGTATAAGTCCATTCACACAAAAACTGCCAGCCCACAGGTGCGAGCACCCGTGGTCCACATATTATGCACTCCTGCTATCACTCATCCAACACATCTCGCAAAACTTTTGTATCCATTCCCAGGGAGGCAACCCTGTTTTCCCCACCCCTGACTTCCCTACCCTCAGCAATGAACACTTTCCAATCATAACCCACCCTCCTCGTATATTACAAGTCTAATAAAACCGATAACGTAAGTTGCCTAATCCCTACTGAAAAATCCTTCACCACCACCTCCCCAAAATTTCCATATTTCTACATTACCGTTTTATAGTACGTTAACCTTAACACCCTCCTCTTCACCACATCACCTGTAGCCCCCAATCCCCACACTATATAGATTAATCTGCCATAATGTACCCCACAGCTCTGATTTACACTTTCCCCGCAACCCCCCACGCGAGACTTCATGCCTCTCAATACAGAAAATCCTTTACTCTCCTATCCTATTTATCACCCTATTTAACCACCCCCTTGACACTCCTCAGTCCAGCACAAATAAATCTACATGAAAACCGAATCCTCCCCACCACATAATCCCACACATCCCCCCCTTCAACGAATCGTCTATCCCTAGAACACACCCGACGGTAACATGCCATGCAGAAAACGATACATTACATCCCGAACACGAGGTTGCAACTCATCCTACCTCAACCTATTCCAGATACATCCCCATGCATACATGGGGAAAATTCCCTCACAGGCGTTCAACCCTCCCCGGGGGGGCAAACAATCTACACACCTACCTATTTTAACCTTTGCTGGCTCTCGATCCCAAGACGCCATACCCTCAACACAGTTTCACACTCTGCACCAACTCCTGTACTACATCCGTTGGCAATCTGTTATGGATCCCTGGCCAAACCCCCCCCACCACACTTTCCCCTCATCACCTCCCTTTTAATGAAGACACATTTGACCCTCCGCTTTAAGTCCATCCAAATCCCAGCCCCCCCGTACCTTACATGTAACATTACCACATCCCTCTTAATCCCATCACAGCTCAACCCCACAAGAATTTAAAAACCTTCCTACGTATGTTTCGTTATTGCCCGGCCCAGTTTAATGGAACACCGGCTTGCCACGTGCCATATCATTGGCATACAGTAAGATATTAACAACAATGGCTCGCCTGCACAAGGGCAAATTAATAAGTTCGCAATGACCCAAGCGTCCCTGAATCCTTTCTAACCATCCTAAGCGAGTTATCCATGCATCCACAGTAGATCGACGCAATAAATAAGACCGCAGATTTTAACGAATGCACCTCCTTCCTCACAACTGCTCTCCCCAATCGACAACCCTACCCCGCCCAGCCCTAACCCCATGACCATTGATTTATCTGAAATTTTACCCTCATACCATTGCCCCTGCGAACATTTGTACTACCCCTCTAATTTGTCCATTGTCATCCCCCTCCCTATCAGAACAGTTCTATCATCCACATACCCAATTAAATCTGCCAAACCCTCGCAACCTCACACCCTGGTCCCTCTACTGTCACATACGCTGCTCCATCAATCTATAAAAGGGTCTGTATGCACACAAACAATAATTGTGTCAATAGGACCCCCTGCCTAAGTCCCCTACCCAGTACAATCTTCCCAACCAATCGACCATTAATCTGTACCCTCGCCTTGCACCTCCATACAACGCCTCAACCCAGCCCACTATTTCTTTCCTCCCCAACCCACCCCTGACCCCTGAGGAGCTTTCATCTTTCCGACCACTCCTATCGTATGCCCCTTGCCAATCGAGAGCCGCCACCCAAACCTCCCTCCCCCTCCCCCCCCCCCTTTTGCTCCACGAAATCCCTAAGTAAACCCATGCCCCTCCACCATAGACCTCCCTGGCAACAAACTGAGTTTTTGATACTACCTACCATACCCCTACCCGCCCTACCAAATCACACCTTGACCCATTCCAAAATCTATGCAAACAATTTATAATCTCCATAACAACGAGATCGCCCGGTAATCACGCGAAGCGTATGCTGCCCCTTACCCTTTCGGTACAATACAACGACAGCCGTTGCCTGCTCTCTCCCAGCACATCCTCTCTCCTTCATGCAATTTAATAACCAAACCAAAAATGCCCTCAATAATTCCCAATGCTGCTGATAAAACCTGCCGGGAGTCCACCATTCCCGGTGCTTTTGCCCTTCGCATTCGCCACTTAAACCCTCCATATTTCCCCCTCCAGTATTTCGCGCCACCCAGTCTTCCCTATCACTGTTGACGCAATCTGACATACCACACTCCACACACCTGTTATAAGCTAAAACCCCATCCACTACCCCTATCTCGTTGCCAGTACTTCTCATACAACCTTGTCAGCAAACGCCCCCATTCTCCGGGTACTTGTTGACCAGCCCCTCCCTGTACCTCCTATCGAATCATGAACCTCCAACCTGGAATAGTCATTGCCTGCAGTCTTATGTTACGCCTACAGCAATACGCACGATTGAAGTGTTCTATCGCCCCATAACACCTCCTCCACCCCCGCCTGTTAACCCTCACCACCTTGGAACCTCTCATCCGGAACCACACGCAGCTCCCTATTATTTGCCATAATTTCTTCCATTGAAAGTGCCCACGCCACACCGCCCCCCTGCATAACAACCCCGTAATCTATCCTCCAAATAGATAGCAAGCCTCATATTTTAAAGACTTGATACGTTTCCCCTTCCTTTACGTATTAGTGCTTAATTCCGTGACTTTAAGCCACAGCATCCACCACATCACCAGCATCCACTACCCCCTTTTTATCTCTGCACGTAACCCCTCCAACACAGCGTTTGCAAATCCCTCTTATCCCCACCTCAACACCTAACACACTTGTATTTAATTTCCAATATCCCATAGATATACCTGCTAGTGACTCCCACACCAACCTCTCACTACCACCCGATGATCCGAATAAGCTACTTCTTTACGGAAAAATGTCAACCCAACACCTCTTGAGATTATAACAAGCCTATCCAACACTATGCCACACAAACCGGGGCCGGTGAGTCTTACAACAACATGTGGAGTGTGCTCTATCCTCCCGACGCCCCTCCCCAACCGCATCCCACAACTGAATATCCCTCAAAAATCTCGCAAGGCCGCCACACGTGCCCCGCCCCTTTTGGTTTCCACGTCAGCCCTCCCTAATACCGCAGTTCAGTCGCCACCACGTCGGCCACTGCATGTAATACCACGTAAGAAAGAAAACTAGTTTCTTCACATACAAAACCCTTTTAAACCCTCACAGGCAATTTTCCCGCATTTGCATACACCACATACAAACGATACCCTCTGCCCATCCACCACCCATCCACCGCAAATACTCTTCCCCCCTCCCCCCCCACACTTCTTATAAACACAAACGGCTTGCCTCCCTGATCAATATACCCCACACCACCTTTCAGACGTGCAGATGGCAGAGTCATGACCCTAACCCCCGTCCACCTCGAGCACTCTTCCCTTCCTTGAAATTGTGTTTTGCCGGAACACTACAACCCCCTATATTTATACAGAACCATATCGAAACCATTCCTTCTCACACTATTACACAGCCATTTTAATTTCACAGTCATACACCTTAAGGCCTCTTTATAGTTTCCACCCTTCCTCCTCTCTTCATTCATCCCAGGGCTCCTGCCCCAGATCCAGCACAAGGCTTCACAACCATCAACCCCTCTCCCCCTTTTTTCGAGCCTCTTATCGTGAACTGTCTTCGACATGCTCTTCCTTCCCTCCCAGACCTCTGCGCCGCCGTCGAGGACATCATCTGAGTCTGACGCCGCCGCTCTCCATTCCTCGTGTCCCTCTACAACCAGTTATCTTCTGAGGTGCCCCTCACGATGAACCTCAAACCCTCCACCACGCCCCGGTCCACGCACAACGGCACAACTCTCTCTTACTAGTTTGCACCGACAACCCTGCTATGGGTTTTTTATCCTTACTTTCCTCTACAGCACCGCCGTGTCTCTCACCAGCTCAGGATCAACATCTCTCTGCAGGCGTGTCAATGTCCATAACACCTTCCTGAAGCTCTCCTCTATAGCCTGCACCTCCCCTCCTGCACTTGCACTTCTGTACTTGCCCTTTGTGTATAACAGAATTCCTTTTACATCACAGCATACCTCACACGTCCATTTCTCTCTCCTCGTTTGGAATCCTCCAACACTTCAACTCCACAAGCGCCCAGGCCTTCCTTGCTTGCCACTGGGCTCTCAACAGCTAACACGCTGGAACTGGTGCTTCACCCGTTTGCCGCTGGCGCCCTCCCTCAGCTATCAACGCACTCTGCCGCCATATGGTCTATTCGCCCACATATTCTGCACGTTACGTCTCTGTCCGGCATACGATCCCAAAACTTCGTCCTGAATTACTCCAACACGACTAAGACGGTATGGTATGTCTCATAGTCATCTTCATGGAAAAGGTACCCTCCGGACGTCCCATGTAAGCAACCTGCCCGTCCACTTGCCCTTTTGTGCCAGATGTACGGTTTCCATACGTCTCAAAAACACTCCTTATGTCAGCTCATCTGCCTCAAATTGACATTACATCTTAACCCACGAAAAGTGGCGAGAACTTCGATCAAAACGCACCTTCAACAGCGGAGTAGCGTCACGACTCTCGTCTTGGAACTCGTCACCAACGACTCATACACTGATCGTGGAATGCAGTTTGACGAAGATTCTATTCAGATTGGAGTCCCAGTTAACATTGGCTACACCAACCCTCATCGTCCTGGTTTCCATAGGTCTCCTAATGATTGTCATATAAGACTTCACTGAAGAGGCGAAATCGCCCCACGAAGCACATCAATAACCAATGGTATTTACCGCGCCTCCTCACACTCCGCGCCATGTTGATACAAGGAAGCTCGCCTTAACAGCAAGAGGGGGCAGCGCACAACCTCACTCGACCGTGGTCCAGCAGCGAATGACCCCATCTGTTATGAAACTTCTATGTTGTCATGAAAGCAAGCTTTGATGTTATCCTCTTTTAATAACCCTTGTGATATGAGTCCACAGATTTATCTCAATTGACAATACCCAAGAAACACTTCCTTTTTAATACTGCTTGTAGATTGTTCTTGGATATATGCACAACCAATCCGTTTTGAAACTCGTCACGGGTTCGGAACCAGTCGAGGGTTCAGGATCCAGTCTGACCTGATCAGTGGTACTTATTTAAAACATGCTGGTCGTGATTTGAGGCTAACACATGAAGGATCTACAGGAAATTAATCTACCCGAGTAATGTGTGATTTGATTGAATCAAAAGAATAACTTGCATGATGAAAGAACCATGATGCTGGCGAACTCCTACCGTGACGAACGGTCGAGCCGCCAACCCTTGTTTATAGTTACTTACATTTAAACCCTTATTTGCTCATTTTGTTCATTTTCTTCTATTATCACAAGTGTATAACAAATTACATGTTAGTTTTGCTATTTCACTTAATAATATATTCAAGAGTAATTCCAATAGTAGCTAAAATGGATTTTCTCACTTTATAATTTTTATCTGGTCGTATTACTTAGCTTGTATTAGGTAGGCTCATTTAATTAGATCAACCTGCGGGGGAACTGTCAAGAGCACCATAGGTGTTTTTGGCTGCTCGACCCCTGCTCCGACCGAGCAAAGTGGCTTGGTAAATCCTCACAGAGTTCAGTTCTTACCTTCCTTACCTCTAGTGAGGGAAGCTCCCTATTCCTGGATTTAAACGTCTTTCCCACATGATTCCTAGGACCAATTCCAGTACCTCGGACGTATCTGACAGAAACGTCTCGACGATGTGTGTTTGCTGTTTGGAGACGCTGGAGAGTTTTCCCCAATAAGCTCTACTAGTAAGTAAGTAAATTTAATTCAGGTATACACAATACATTTTCATAGAATTATCATTCATAGCACATATGTGTAGAGCCTCAAAATTCCTTTAATTAAAATATTCCAAACTCACTTAGTAATTTTTGAAAGTTTGAATAAGAGTGAATTATTATCAAGTGTTAGGGTCTCTGTCTCATTTGGATTGATTAAGTAAAGTTTATGTGAAAGAAGGTTTATACTAGCCGTTCAGTACTATAATCAAGATAATACTGTGATTATCTTTTAAGTGAACTTATGTAAATTCATGAGTACTTTGTTTTATGGTGCGACCTTTTTAAAGTTAATATAAAACCCTTCTATGGTTTTATTAAGGAACTTAATAAAAAACCGGAAAGAAACATTGTGCTTGTTTTCTACTGAAACCTTGATGATTTCATCTAGAACAGGATATTCAGTCCTGTTTATTTGTTGCAAGAAAGGGCTAAACAGGCTTAAGTAGTGGCCCTGTACGCAACATTTTATCAATCGCTGTATCTAGCTTTTCTAGTTTTTTTTTTTAGTCTCCACCACAATAATTGCTATATTATCACTATAGTTGACTAGTGGAAATTTTGGAGGAAGGACGCTTTTTCTGTAGTAATAATTGCTTCTCGTTGTGTATATTGCGACCGCTGGTAACTACAGGTTATATGAAATTCACAGTATACGTCTGGTATCTCAAGAAAAAAGAAACTAATGAAAGTCACTCCACTCCACTAAGTACCATTATAATATTGGTTAGTTGCTACTTCAACACTGTATTCTGCTATTCACTGGTATCACTAGATTATATGCAAGTACACTAGCAGGCCAGGAAGATTATATGCGAGTACACTAGCAGGCCAGGAAGATTATATGCGAGGTACACTAGCAGACCAGGAAGATGCGAGGTACAAGCCTAGCATGCGGCCAGGAAGATTTGTGAGGTACACTAGCAGGCCAGGAAGATTATATGTGAGGTACACTAGCAGACCAGGAAGATTATATGCGAGGTACACTTGCAGGCCAGGAAGATTATATGTGAGGTACACTAGCAGGCCAGGAAGATTAATAAAACAGCTGACCACTGTGGTAAGATTCTGGCGACTTCTGGCACCTGCCTCTATAGGCTTATCACTTCATTTACAAATTCACCTGTTTTCAAATGACACTTTAGCCTTTATTATCTATATACTAGGGAGCCACTGTAGTATACACTATACACTGTGTATACACAATGTTATCAGGGACTCTTTCCTCTGACAAGGAAAAGTTCTATTATTATTTTGCACACGGCACACTAGGCCTATGATTCCCCTCTGGCAGTAAACTCTGCTAGGTAGTGCACACTAATTCTCGGTTTTTGACTCGGTATATAATGTTTTCTGCCCAAGATTGGTTCCAGGCGCTAGAGTGATGTATCGTATAAGATTGATGGCACAAATTAAAGTTCTAGCACGTAATAGGGACCGTGAAAACACGAGAAAACCCGGAGCACAACGAGGCACGATGACACGCTGAGATCGATGAGTGAGGATTAACTCGTGGGTTATTTTCCCAACTTACCTCATAATTTGTAATATTTTACATTTAAGAATAAAACTAAGTATGCCCGAAATGCCTAGCCATGCTAAGCTTCTAGTGGTACACTCTTGTAATCTCAATTTTACATGTTTAAACCAAACAATAACCAAATTTCTGTAAACTCAGCATTGTAATCCTTATAGAGAATAAACTTTGAATTTGGACACATTTCATGGCGGCGCACCAGTCACCCCGGTCCTACCATTATTCACTAATTTTACCACTTATTACAGCGGTGCCGTCAATCACATTCCCTCACTCTTCACCAGGAAACAGTCACGACACTTCCTATTATGAAGTGAGGCCTATATTAATCCATAGGCCGCCGTGAATGCCAATTTCGTGGTCCCATGTTATCACAGCCTCTTAACTCCATTCAAAACACTGCCGCCTCTCCATGCCATGTGTCGACCTGTCTCCCCCGCACATCCGCGTAGGCACAGGGCGAACCCGGTTGGTTCTATTCCATTTTCAAATACATTTTGACCCAAATCAGCCCATTAATCACTTATTAGACATTATGGCTTCGAAAATTAAATAATTTCCACAGTGCCTTCGGTTTTTAAAAATACAAGTTTTCTTTTCTATTCTATTTGACCTCTTCAAGGGGGGCTCCTTGGCGTGGTGAAGAGGCTCTTGGTCTGAGGAATTAGACCTATCGGTCTTCTTCCTCAGACCGAACCTAATTACCCCCCAATCTCCCCTCCCCTATCCCATCCTCCCCATCCTCCCCTTTTCCTTTTTCCCCCTCCTCCTCCCCACTCCTCCCTTTTGCCCTTCTCTTTTTTGTCCTTTGGGATTTCTCCCACAGGCGCGCTAGTTCCTGGGTAGGAGAAAGGACACCGGGGTCCATCCCATTTCCATTGAGGTTTCTTGCGTGGCGTAGTTGCCGTGGAAATTTTGGATTGCCTAGGGATGTCCCGTTTCCCCCCCCCATCCCGGAGTAGCTTTGGTGTTTTTGGGCGACGGGTTTTTAGCTCGGAAGCCACCTTCGGATTCCGGGGGTGGTGGCGAAGGAGGTATGCTTTTTGGGGTATCCGGCCCCCCCTCTTTTTCACCGAGGGGTCGGCAGATTTAGGTTTTACCCAGATTGTGGTTTAGGCATTGGGTTGGGTTGGCAGGGTTCCCTGCTGCATTGCCTACTAGCGGTGTCGAGTCTCTTTGGGGCGGAGGGAATTTCTGGCCCTTTTTATCCCTCCTAGGAACTATCCTCCCCGGTCCCCCCTTTTTTTCTCTTCTTTTTTTTTATTTTTATTTTTTTTCTTCTTTCTTTTTTTTTTCATAAAAAACAAAAAGAAAGAAGTAACCTAACCCATGGCAGCCCTAGTCCATGAACCCTGGTACCCCCCGGGCCCCCTTCTTGATACCGCAAACCCCGTTTCTGACCCCCGCCTCGTCTTTGGACCACTCTTCATACCATTCACTCATGCCTCTGTACCTATTGCCGGTGCTGTTTCCTCACCCGCTTAGTACTGAGGCCTCGACTGACTCCTTTACGATTTATAAGACCTTCGCTCTCCCTCTGACATGCTTCCGGCCTCTCCCCTCTACGGTGCGGCAATTTTCAAATCGCCGACCCCGTTCCACGTCGGACCAACTCTGGTCCCACGCCTAAACGTCAACGACAATTACCTCTGATGATACTTCTCTCCACCTTCACCTTCTCGTTCTTCTCAGAAAACGATCGATCACGTCCTTCACTACCTTTCCACGCTCAGTTTCAGAACTGAACAGTGGACTAAATTCTTCACTTTACGACCAACTTCCTCTACTGCCTATCTTTTCCTGACCATAGTATTGGCAAGGCAACTCCTACTTCCATGTTGGTAAAGATATTTCTTTTCATGCTCTTAAAGCTGGTAACGCGCACATTACCGGTACAGAAGCTACCCAGGCCGTGAGCCTCTCGTCTTTCTATATAATACTGTTCCTGTTCACCCTTGAAAAACATCATTCCCTCAATTCTTGTAGTGGTATCCGTGATTCTTCTGCCCCAATACCATAGTTCAACAAAATTTCCAGACATGTGCACCGACATTCTAGAACAGCTGGAACTCCAAGATCTCCCAATCCTCAAGGTAGACACTTACGTTCTTCTGCCCGTGGGCGGAGAACATACCCTAACCCTAGCAATGTGGCTCTTTTAAAACTTTTGACAGCCGAGAACTCCCATCCTCCGTTTATATAGCAGGACATCGGTTTTTTACAAGTTCGAAGGTGATCCCTACACCACAACAGTGTAGAAATTGCTGGCGATTGGCATCCAGCGAATATTGCAGACTATCGCCGAATGCCCAGCTGTGGTGCCGGATGACCATTCTAATAACGTTCCTGCAATCGATCTCCCTCTTGTCCCCCCCCCCCCCCCTTAATAACTGTCATGAGGCCTCACCCTACTCGTACTCCCTCAGCCCGTTGTCAGGTCTAATTTAAACGAGCCGGAAATCCGTTAAACTCAGAGACATAAGTCCTCCCTTATGCCAATGGCAGTTTCTCATCTCTCCGCCTCAAGGGAGACTCCCACGATGTTTCATTATCCCATGTTTCAAAACGTCCCCCCCACTCTGGTATCCTCTTCTACACCCACCTACTGTGGTTTACCTCTCCCATATCACCCTGTAATCTATCCTTTTGCTGTCCTCGGCTCAGACTCCCTACTTCAATGCCTCAGTCTAATCCGCTTCTCGAGTTCTCTCTTAACAAGACAAGCTCAGTATCGACGAGACCTCGTACGACAACCTCTTCCAATCGTTCCCTCTACTCTCAAAAAGTCAAAAAAGGTCCGGTAACACCTCCTACCCATCCTTTCCACCCTCCTCATTTTAACCCTCCCCTGTCTCCTGTTCCCAGTCTTTCCCCTCTCACTGCTCAGTTAACAATAGCAGAGGTTCACCCTCCTCCTCGTAATGTACCTTCCTCCCACTGTTTCCCTCCCAAGTTCTTCCCTCTTCTGCCACAATCCCCCAGGTTCCTGTCCTTCTGCCACTGCCACGCTTCACCAGTTTCCCTCCACCCTTTCGCCCCCCCCTACCTTGGTACAAGCCGTCCAATACAGTTCCAATCTTTACTCATCCTCACCCCTACCATTCCCAATATTGTCCTCCCAACGACATCTCTGAATTCCGAAAACTTGAAGCAATCTCTGAATATATTGCAGAGACCAAACCAACAATGGACACTGATCCAACCTTCCGCTCTTTTCCTCTCCTCCTCTGCCTCCATCTGCAGCAACTCCTTTCTTACAGCGCACCGTTCCTTTCGCTGCTTGAACATTTTCCATCCACTGCCACCGCATGTGGACTTTTCACATTTCTAAAACCCTTCTAGTCCGTAGGAACCATACCTGTGGATTTTCAAGATCTTTAAACATTGCCATCCATGGCCTTTTTCAGTGGGAATATACGCGGCCTCAGGGGTTAATCGGGTGAGCTTCAGATGTTTACTCCTCCATTTCCCCTGTGGTGTTTGCTTTAACAGAACCAAAATTACACTCTGCTGTTATTTCTCACATCTCAGGCTATAATTTATTGTATTCTTCAGATCCTTTCCTGATGGGAACCTTTAATGAAAGTGCCCTTCTTCTCCGCACTGATATTCCGTACCATCAGCTATTTGTCATACTTCGCTGCATTACACAGCAGGCCCGTATCCACTTAACATAGATTGGTATACGCTCTGTTCTTTATAATTCCTCTCTCCTTCTCGGGCATTATCTATTCGGATTTTGCCTTCCTTGATTCGTCCTTACGCCCCCCCACCCTGGATTCCTGTGTACTTGGTGAGTTTAATGCCCACCATTTCCCTGGGAAGGGTCTCAGTGCTGTGATTCCCGTGGAATTCAGTTAGATGGCTTTTTCTTGCCACCCCAACCCCCTCCATGTTTTAAATACAGGTACTCACACCCATTTTGATCCTCGGACTCATACTCCCCTCTCTTGCATATTCGATCTCTCAGTTTGTTCTTCCTCCGCCGCAATTAGACTTTACTTGGTCTGTTCACTTCTCACCCCCACTACATGACAGTGGATCATTTCCCAATCATTTCTTTCTTACTTCCCCTTCATATTCGCCACCCTTCGAACCCCACGCTGGCAATTTAATCGGCAAAATTGGAACCTTTACTCACACACCTGACCTGTTTTTTAAAGAGGTTTTCCTTCTTCGTCCGTCCATCGATGAGCTTTTTACACCCTCTCGTCCTCCGTTTTTCACCGCAGCTCTCATTCTATACCCCAAACTTCGGGCAGGCGTTCTCAATAATGCGTGCCTTGGGTGGTCCCTGCTTGTGCTCGTGCAGTACGTTTTGAAACGGCGCTGCATGGGGCAGTACCCGGACAATAGAAACCACAGAGCGACTCTTGATTTTTTTAAACAGAAGCGTGCGATCGCTTCGCCGTGTCCATCCGAGCGCTGAAAACGCACTTGCTGCGAGAATTATGTCTCCACCATCACCTCTCTCTGCTTCCTCTATGAGTGCAGTCTGGAAAAAAAGTACGAAAACTGAGTGTAAATATTCTCCTACCCGGCTCCTGTTTCTGTCGGGTTGCCGGTGTATGATATAGCAAAACCCACTAGATTTTCCAATAGGAATTGGGCGAATCATCTTGGTCCGATTTCTCAGGGACTCCATCTATGCCCCTCATTTCTTTCCTCAAAGTCTGGGCAGAGAGTTACACCCTTGGACTTTTCTCTCTCAGAGAGAACAGTATAATGTGCCTTTACACTTCAAGAACTGGAGGCAACACTCTCAGCTTGTCGAATCATCGGCAGCTGGCCCGACGACATTCATTCTATGCTACAACATTTACATCAGTCAGCCCTTGCAGTCCTAATTATACGCCTTTACAATCCTTATTTGGTCCACAAGGAGTTCTTCCACAGCTGGTGGAATCCGCCATTGATCCTCCCTTTCCGCAAACCAGGCACTACGGGAACATGAAACCTCCCACTATCGTTCCATTGCTCTTACCAGTGCAGTTTGCAAAGTAATGGAACGTCTAGTAAAATAGACGTTTAGTGTGTATTTAAGACACACAACATCTCTCCACTCGTCAATAAGGCTTTTCGTAAGGGACGTTCTACCATAGACCCCTTACTGCGCTTGGATACGTATGTTCTTAATGCCTTTGCGAATAACCACTCCAGTTATTGCCATATTTTTTGAACCTGAGAGGCATATGACACAAATTGGAGGTATAATATTTTAGCCCAAGCCCACTCCTTAGGCCTTCGAGGCAATCTACCATCCTTCCTTAAGAACTTTTTAACTGACAGCATTTCCGTGTCGGGTTAATAATTGCTCTCCCCAACTTTGTCCAAGTTTGAAGGTGCCCCCCCAGGGATGTGTTCTGACACAACACTTTTTCTCCTTCTATTAATGATTTGGCCTCTATCTTCCATCAAATATTTGGTCATCACTCTATTTTTGATGACTTCGCTATTGCCTGTGCAGGCGCTGACTGTCACCTCCTTACAGTTTCTCTCCAGCATGCAGTCGACCGTTTTTCCCAAATTTGGGGGCCACCACACAGGGGTTTTTAAATTTTCCAGCACAAAAAACCCACCAAATCACTTTCACTAGACGCCTGGGCATCTCTGATCATCCCTTTTTACCTCTATGGCTCACGTATCCCGAACGTGATACAGTCAAGTTTCTGGGCCTCCTCTTTGATCGAAGGGTTTTCCTGGAAACCTCACATTACCTCTCTGAAGGCAACTTGTCACAGCCCCGGGTGAACCTTCTTAAAACCCTTGCTCATCTTTCGTGGGGAGCTGATCGTCGAACCCTCCTTCAACCCACATTCCACCCTTATTTTATCGAAACTTGATTATGGTGACCAGATCTATTCAGCGGGAAACTCCTGCTACTCTCTCTAGCCTTAACCCCATTCATCACCAAGGATTAAAGTTTATGCCTTGGTGCTTTTCGCTCTTCCCCTGTCGAAAGCCTCTATGAGAAGCGAACGTTCCATCCTTATCCGATCGCCGTGATGCCCATTGCCTGCGCTACAAAGTACGCTCTCATGAACTCCGCAATCCTTCCATTTAAAAGAATGGTCACTGATATTAGTAACATTCTTTATTTGTTCGCCGCCCCTGCTTACTCCGTCCCTTCTCTCTTCGCCTTCATTCGCTCTTGTCTTCTTCTTCAACTACCACCTTTCTATGTACATGAAGCATCTCACTTTTCCCTACCCCCCCTGGGAAGTTCCAGCTGTTCGAGTCTGTTCTTTCTCCCTCCCTTGCTCGAAGCCCAACTGTCTACGGTCGCTTCCCGCTCTCTTTTTCTTGACCACTTTTTCACTCTCATTCTCATGCCATTGCTGTGTACACAGATGGCTCTAAGTCTTCTGACGGCGTGGATTCGCAGCAGTGTTTCCGGACTGCGTCGTACAAGGGGATTTTCTATCTTCAGCTAGTATTTTTACTGCGAATTATATGCCATCCTTACAGCCTTATCCTATTGCTCTTGCCGTGTCATCATACGAGGCACGATGACACGCTGAGATCGATGTGTTGAGGATTAACTCGTGGGGTATGTTCTCAAATTACCTCATTTAATTTGTAATATTGTTTACGTTAAAGAATAAAACTAAGTATTGCCCGAAATGCATTGCCATGCTAGCGTTCTAGTGGTACAATCTCTGTAATCTTCATTTTACATGTTTAAACACAAAAACAATAACCAATTTCTGTAAACTCAGCATTGTAATCCTTATAGAGTATAATGCTTTGAATTTGGACACATTTTCATGGCCAGGCGCACCTCATGTCACCCCGGTTACCCTACCATGATTCAACTAATTTTTACCACTTATTATACAAGCGGTGCCGTTCAATCACATTCCCTCAACTCTTACCAGGAACAGTTCACGACACTGCCTAGTTGAATGTTTTGAGGCCTATATGTAATCATAGGGCCGCCGTGAATGCCATTTCGTGTTCTGGTCCCATGTTATCACAGCCCTCTTAAACTCCATTCAAAGCTCTGCCGCCTCTCCATGATGTGTCGACCTGTTCCCCCGCACATCGGTATGGCACAGGGCGAACCCGGTTGAGTTTTCGATTCCATTTTCAAATACATTTGACCAAATCAGCCCATTATTCACTTGTGTTTAGACATTATGGTTCGATAAATTATAATTTCCACAGTGCTCTTCGGTTTTTAAAAATACAAGTTTTCTTTTTATTCTATTTGTAATCCTCTTCAAGGGGGGCTCCTCTTTGGCGTGGTGTTTTTGATGGATGAAGAGGCCCTTGGTCTGAGGAATTAGACTATCGGTCTTCTTCCTCAGACGTCGAAACCCTAATTACCCCCTCAATGTCTCCCCTACCCTATCCCAGCCTCCCCATCTCCTTTTTCCTTTCCTCCTCTCCTCCCCACTCCTCCCTTTTGCCCTTCCTCTTTTTGTCCTTTGGGATTTCTCCCCCAGGCGGCTAGTTCCTGGGTAGGAGAAAGGACACGGGGCCATCCCTTCCATTTGAGGTTTCTTGGCGTGGCGTAGTTTGCCGTGGAGGAATCTGGGATTGCCTAGGGAAGTCCCGATCCCTCTTTCGGTTATCCGGAGTAGCTTTGGGTGTGTCTTTTGGGCGCGGGTGTAGCTCTGGAAGCCACCTTTCGGATTCCGGGGGGTGGTGGTTCTGAAGGAGGTAATGCTTTGTGGCGGATATCCGGCCCGCCTCTCTTTGATCCACCGAGGGAGCTCGGCCAGGATGTGAGGTTGCTATCCCAGATTGCTGGTTTACTGGCATGAAGGGTAGGGTATGGCACGGGTTCCATGCTGCAGCTGGCTATAGCGGTGTCGAGTCCTCTTGTGGCTGCGGTGGGAGATTTCTGGCCCTTTATCCCTCCTAGGAAACTATCCCTCCCGGTCCCACCTTTTTTTTTCTTCTTTTTTTTATTTTATTTTCTTTTCTTCTTTCTTTTTTTTTCTTATAAAACAAAAAGAAAGAAGTAATCCTAAACCATTGGCAGCCCTTAGTCCATAACCTGGTACCCCCCTGGCCCTTCTTGATACCGCAGCCCGTTCTGACCCGCTCGTCTTTGGACACTCTTCAGAGGACATTCCTCCTGCCTCGTACCTATTTGCCAGGTGCTGTTTCCTCACCCGCTTCAGGTACTGAGGGCTCGACTGACTCCTTCGAGTTATCAGACCTTCGTCTCCTTGACTATGCGTCCGGCCTCTCCTTCTACGGTGCGGCAATTTTCAAATCGCCGATACCCGGTCCACGTTCGGGACGCCAAACTCGGTGTCCCACGCTTCTAAACGTCAACGACAAATTACCTGCTGATGTGAAACTTCTCCACTTCACCTTTCGTTCTTCTCAGAAACGATCGACACGTCCCTTTCACTACCTTTCCACGCACAGTTGCAGACTGAAACAGTGGACTAAATTTCTTCACTTTACGACCAACTTCCTCTTCTGCCTTGATCTTTCTGAACCATTGTATTGGACAAGGCATCTGCCTGCTCCATGTTGGTATAGATATTTCTTTTCATGCTCTTAAGTGCGGTACGCGCAATCATTACCGTACAGAATGCTTCCTGGTTCGTGAGCTCTCTGTCTTTCCTATATAGATACTGTTCCTGTCACCTTGAAAAACATCATTCCTCAATTCTTGTAGTTGGTTGTACCGTTATTCTGTGCCCCATACCATAGTTCAACCCAAAAATTTCCAGCCAGTTGGGGCACCGTACTTTCTAGAACTGCTGGAATCCAATGATCTCCGCAATCCTCAAGGTAAGACACTTTTATGCGTTCCTCCTGCCCGTGGGCTGGAGGACGATACCTCTAGCAATGTGGCTCGGTTTAACTTTAGACAGCGAGAACTCCCATCTGTTTATATAGCATGGACTTCGGGTTACAAAGTTCGAATAGTGGATACTACACCACAACAGTGTAGAAATGTCTGGCGATTTGGCCATCCAGCGAAATATTGGCAGAATCTATCGTCCCGAATTGCCCAGTCTGTGGTGCCAGGATGACCATTCTATAAGCTGCAATCGATCTCCTCTTGCCTTAACTGTCGTTTGAGCTACCTTTGTACTCTCGCCGTTTGGTCAGGTCGATTTAAACGAGCGGGGAATCCGTTAAAACTCAAAAGAGACAGAAGGTATCCCTTTGATGCCAAGGCTGTTTTCTCATTCTCCGCCTCCAAGGGAGATCCACGTGTTGCTTTTGCCCGTGTTTCAAAACGTCCCCCCCACTTGGTATCCATCTTCTACACCCACCTCGTGGGTACCTCTCCCATAATCACTCCTGTATCTAATCTTTTGCTGTCCTCGGCTCAGGACGTCTCCCTACCGTTCAACGCCTCCAGTCTAATCTGCTTCTTTCGAGTTCTCTTCTTACGATAGCCTCTAGTATCGAGTGACCTAGTACGGACAACTGTCTTCCCAAATCGTCCCTTACTTTTTCTCAAAAGTCAAAATAAAAAGGTCCTGTAACACCTCCTACCCATCGTCCCTCCTCTTCATTTTTACATCACTTGTCTCTGGCCTAGTTCGTCCCTCTCACGGCCTCGTTTTCAAGTGCAGAGGTTCACCCTTCCCTCCTCGTAATTTACCTTTCCTCCCCTGTGCCCCTCCCCATAGTGTCTTCCTCTTCTGCCACCTCCCAGGATTCCTGTCTCTTATGTACCTTGCCTACGTTCTCTGTTGTCCATCCCACCCTTTCGGCCCCCCCCTACCTTGCCCCCCCCCCCTACCCCTCCCCCCTACCTCCCCCGCCCCCTCCCCTTACGTGGTTTTTCCCCCCCTTCCCCCCCCCCCCCCCTCGCTCCCGCCCTACCTTGCCCACCCCCCCCTACCTTCCCCCCTAACCTCCCCCCCCTCTCTCACCCTCCTTCACCCCCCCCCTCCCCCTACCTCCCCCCCACTCCCCCCTAACTTGGTACAGTTCCATCCAATACAGTTTCATCGTTTTTTACTCATCCCCGCCCTCCATTCCATTATTGTTCTCCCATACGAATCTCTGAATTCCGAAACACTGAAGAATCTACTGAATATATTGCAGAGACCAAAACAAACCATTCATTGGACACTGGCTGATCTCACCTTCCGCTTCTTCCTTCTTCTATCCTCCTGCCCTCCATCTGCGCTCCATCTTCTCCCTTTTACTTCAACAGCGCACCGTTCCATGCGCTGCTTGAACATTTTCCATGCCTCCGTATGTGGACTTTTCTAACCCGTTGTCTAGTCCGTATGGATACCCTTAACTGTCGGATTTCAAAAACGGTATTCTTTATCCATTGCCCAATCATGGCCTCTTTTTTTACAGTTGGAATATACTGCTGGGCCCTCTCTTTGTTTTTTTATTTCCTCAGGGGGTTTATAAGGGGTTAATACGGATTGTGTTGACGGTTTTAATATGTTGGTAATTTTTTATCGGGGTGGTATATTTAAGGTTAATGGTTCCTTACACTCCTCAGGTGGTAGTTAAGTCATTTTTATTGTTAAGTAGTTGGGGTTAATCGGGGTTCACCTTCTTCCTAGGGGTTTTTGTATTGTAGGTGGTGTGTTTAGAGGTATTTGGTGGTATTTTTGTTTATGGTAGGGTGGTTAGACTCCTCCCTCTTGGGCCTCCTCTTTTCCTGGGTGGTAATAGTAATATTAATTTGGTAGGTGGTTGGTAGTGGTATCAAGTGGCGTTGTAATGCTCCTCCCCTCCTCTCAGGGGTAGGGGTTTTATTAGTTTATTGTAGTAGAGGGTTATTTTAGTAGGGGTTATTTTAGGTATATTGGGGTTTAATAATTGTTTTTGGCGATTTACCTCACGACTCTCATATTTTATTTATTGGGGTTTAATTCGGGTGGTTGGGTGTGTTGGAGCGGATGGTTTTAATTATTAGGTTAAGTGGGGGTTTAAGGTTGTATTAGTTTGACTCTGGTTGTTATAATTCGGGTGTGTCGTTTGAAGCCTTTTTTTGTGAGCTGGCTTCAGATTTGGGTGTAATCGGGGTGAGTTGGTGAGTCATCTGAGCATGAGCTTAGATGGTTGTGGGTGTAGCTTGAGCTTTGGTGTGGTTCAGATTGAGCTTGTGGGTTGTGCTTGTTGTTTGTTGTTGGCTTTCTTCTTTGAGCTAGCAAAGCATGTGTAGCTTGGGGTAGGTTTTATTCTATTAATCGGATGTTTGGGGTTTTTTGGAAAAGGCATGAGCTTTCAGATATTAGCTTCAGTATAATCGGGTGGTGAGCTTTCAGTTGTTACTCTCCCAGTTGTTTTTTGTCCCCCTGATGGTGTTTGGTTTTTGTTTTGTTTTGTTCTTAACACGTCGCAAGTACGCAAAAAAAGTACCACAAACTTTCTGCTGTTATTTCTCACATCTCAGGGCTAATTAATTTATTTGGTGCTCTGTAGAGCCTTTGTCCTGATGGGACCCTTTAATGAAAAGTGCCTTCTCTTCCGCAGTGATATTCCCTTACCATCAATTAAGCTATTTGTTCAACTCGTCATGCATTACACAGCAGCCCGTTTCACGTACATAGGTGGTTATACGTGCTGCTCTTTATATATCTCTCCTTCTCGGGCATTATTCTATTCAGGATTTTGCCTTCCTTGTTTCGTCATTACCGCCACCGATTATGTTACTTGGTGATTTTTAATGCCCACATTTCCTCTTGGGGAGGGTCTCACGCTGTGATCCGTGAATTCAGTTAGAGGCTTTTCTTGCCACCACACCCTCCATGTTTTAAATACAGGTACTCAAACCATTTTGATCCTCGGAGAGTGACTCATACTCTCTTTGCTTCGATTCTCTCAGTTTGTTCTTCCTCCGCCCGCATTAGACTTTACTTGGTCTGTTCCTCCCGGCTTACTTTGGAACAGTGATCATTTCCTTTCATTCTTACTTCCCCTTCATATTCGCCAACCTCTTCGCGAACCCACGGCTGGCAATTTAATCGGGCAAATTGGAACCTTTACTCAAACCTTGACTGTTTTTAAAGAGGTTTCCTTTTAGTCGCCATCGATGAGCTTTTACACCTTTCTCGTCCTCCGTTTTCACCGCAGCTTCTTCGCATTCTATTACCCCAAACTTCGGGCAGGCGCATTCTCAGAAAATGCGTGCCTTGGTGGTTCCTGCTTGTGCTCGTTGCAGTACGTTTGACCCGTCGCTGCATGGGCAGGTTACGGAACAATAGAACCACAGAGCGATCCTTGATTTTAATTTTAAAAAAAAAAAAAAAAAAAAAAAAAAAAAAAAAAAAAAAAAAAAAAAAAAAAAAAAAAAAAAAAAAAAAAAAAAAACGCTGAAGCGTGGGATCGCTCGCCGTGTCATCCGTTGACGCTAAAACGCACTTGCTGCGAGATTATGTCTCACTTCCACCTCTGCTTCCTTATGGAGAGCCGTCTGGAAAAAAAGTACTCGAAAACTGAGTGGTAGTAATATTCTCCTGGACCCGGTCCTGTTTCTGCGGAGTTGCGGTTGTTGATATAGTGCAAAACCCACTAGGATGGTGCCAATGAAAGTGGCAATCATCTGGTTCCCGTATTTTTCAGGGAGCTACATCTTTGCCCCTCATTTCTTTCCCAAGTCTGGCCAGAGAGTTAGCACCTTGGATTTTTTTCTCTCAGAGAAGAACAGTTAATGTGCCTTTTACACTTCAAGAACTGGAGGCAACACTTAGTTGTCGATCATCGGCAGCTGGCCCGACACATTCATATTCGTATAGCTATATCAACATTTTTACATCAGTCAGCCCTTGCCAGTCCTATTACGCCTTTACAATCTTATTTGGTCAACATAGTGAGTTCTTACCACAGCTGTTGGAAATCCGCCATGTTCTCCCTTTCCGCATAACCAGGCATACGGGACATGAAATCCTCCCACCGCATCGTCCCATTGATCTTACCAGTGCAAGTTTGCAAAGAATGGACGGCTAGTAAATAGACGTTGAGTGTGGTATTTAGAGACCAAACAGTCCTCTCCACTCGTAATATGAGCGTTTGTAAGGGACGTTTACCATAAGACCCCTTGACTGCGCTTGGGGGATAGTATGTTGTAATGGCCTTTGCGGAATAATCCACTCAGTTATTGCCATATTTTTTGACCTTGAGAAGGCATATGACACAACTTGGAGGTATACTATTTTAGCCCAAGCCCACTCCTTAGGCCTTCGAGGCAATCTACCATCCTTCCTTAAGAACTTTTTAAACTGACAGGCATGTACCGTGTTCGGGTTAATAATGTGCTCGCAGGGACTTTGTCCAAGCTGAAGGTGTCCCCCTGGGATGTGTTCTGAGCACAACTCTTTTCTCCTTGCTATTAATGATTTGGCCTTAGTCTTCCATCAAATATTGGTCATCACTCTATGTTGATGCTTCGCTATTGCCTGTGCAGGCGCTGGACTGTCACCTCCTTACAGTTTCTTCCAGCATGCAGTCGACGTGTTTCCAATTGGGCCTCCACACATGGTTTAAATTTTCCAGCACTAAAACCCACCAAAATCTCTTTCACTTAGTCGCTCTGTCATCCTCTGATCATTCCTTTGTACCTCTATGGCTCACGTATCCTCTGACGGATACAGTAAGTTCTGGCCCTCCGCTTTGATCGTAGGTTATCCTGGAAAAACCTCAATTACCTCTCTGAAGCAAGTTGTCCAGCCGGATGAACCTTCTTAAAATTCCCTTTGATCATCTTGTGGGGAGGCTGATCGTCGTAACCCTCCGTATGTCACCTACATTCCACCCTTATTTTACGAAATTGTTATGGTGACCAGATCTTTCATCTGGGCATCTCCTGGTACTCTCTCTAGCCTTAACTCCCCTATTCTCACCAAGGATTTCGTTTATGCCTTGGTGCTTTTCGCTGTTTGCCCCTGTCGAAAGCCTCGGTGCAGAATGCGAACGTTCATCCTTATCGATCGCGTGATGCCCATGGCCTGCGCTACTATTGTACGCTCTCATTGATACTCCGCATATCGCTTTCCGCATTTATAGAATGGTCACTGATATTAGTAGACATTCTTTTTTTGTTCGCCGTGCCCTGCTTACTCCGTTCCTTCTCTCTTCGCCTTCATTCGGTCTTGTCTTCTTTCAACTTACCACCTTTCTATGTACATGTTGCATATACACCTTTTCCCTACCCCTGGGAAGTTCAGCAGTTCGAGTCTGTTCTTTCTCCCTCCCTTGCTCGAAAAGCCCAACTTGTTACGGTTCGCTTCCCCGCTCTCTTTTTCTTGACACTTTCACTCTCATTATCTTGCAAGTGCGGTGTACACAGATGGCTCTAAGTCTACTGACCGGCGTAGGATTCGCAGCAGTGATTTCCTGACAGCGTTCGTAGCCAAGGGCATTACTATCTTCAGCTAGATTTTTTATCTGCTGACATTATATGCATCCCTACAGCACTTATCCGTATTGCATCTGTGCCTGTGTCATTCATTGTGGTGTCTCAGGACTCCATTAGTGCTTTAGGCGTATAGAAAAAATTTGATACACCTCACATCTTAGTCCTCCGTTATCTAACTTTGGCTACGGCCGCCATCTTTACTAGGATAAAGATATGTTTTTTGGTTGGTGTTCCCTGGTCAGTGGACGTACAGGGGCTAATGAACAGGCGGACACTGCTTGCGCTGGTCAGAAGTACAGACTACCCAGTTTCTTTTAGAGGTATTCATGTACGGACTATTTTGCTTAATATCTTCCACCTTCTACACCGTGGCCACAAGGTGGTATACTATGCTCGGCAACCAAAATTCAGTTCTATTAAAACGGTTTAGGTTACTGGGCCGGCTTCTTATCACCAGTGTCGAGGTTGGAGACTACTCTCTCGTCTTCGCATGGCCATACTCGTCTTACTCATGGATAATGTCTCATGGAGAGGCGACTTGCTCCTCTCTTGTGAGAATTGCCAAGTCCTTATCAGTCAGACACATTTGGTTGGACTGCCCACTTTTATCAACGAGCCACGCAGGAGAATTTACTCCTCTGTCGTGTCTTCGCCCCGCTGCTCTCTCTTTACTTCCCTTCTCGCTGGATGGACCACCATTTCATCGGATTCTCTTATTGGACTTTTGACAGACGACTGACGTCTTCACTAATTCTTGATACTTTAGCCCTTTTCTACTTGTATCTCTTTGTACCCTCTACCCCGTACTATCCCTGCCCCGCCTTGTTTGCTGTAAACCTGGCTGATCAATCCCCCCTCCCTCTGCCATCCATTCCCTTGCTTTCCTTCCTACCCTGCAGCGCTGTATAGTCCCTTGTGGCTTAGCGCTTCTTTTTGATTTAATAATAATAATATTCTTTTTGATTCGCGGTAATCCCGGCCGGGTCCTATACCATTTTGGTGACCAGATTGGACCCGGGACCCCCCTAGGGAAGTGACATTTATCGTTACCCTTTTGCACCTGTGTGGCAGGTTCTTCAGCAGGAAGGGGGGTCGTCGGTACCTCATCCGGCCCTATGGCCAGATGACGTACAAACTGTTAGATTTGCCTAACAAGTGGCTGGGTGCAGTGGTAATGGAGGCCCTAATGCTAGGCCCTCGCGCAGCAAACTTCAGCGGGGGGGGTGGGGGGGGGATGGACATGCAAGGATGGAGAAGTAGGGTTATTCCAAGTCCCGTTGACAGCCTAAGTAACACGATGTGCTGTCCTCATTCTCTCGGTCTGCCCCTACTGGGGTCATTGGAAGGTGTCTGACGGCGAAGGGGCATCGTAGCGGGCACGGATAAACAGTAGTGCACCATGAGCTGCGGAACCATTCGGTCACAATGGGCACAGAGCTCCTCTTCGTGCCGTTCAACAATCTGCGCAGTGGTGGGATTACCTAAGCGTAGGCGGTGGATATGCAACCCCTCAGTTTCCCTGGACTGCGTCCCGAAGACTTGGAGTGGGGGCCACCCTGTGGTCGCCCTGACATCCAAACAGAGGCTCCGTGACTCCCTGGGTCAGGGAAATGGGGCGCTCGCCGCACCAGCAGACAAAGTTTGCATTCTGGCTGAGGCTGATGGAGTGATCGCGTGAATGTGGCTGTTTGCCTCGGTTGCAGTCCTAGCGCCCTCATCTGACTCAGCATCCATTAGCCAGGGATACCCAACATGGCTCGGGATACAGTTGATGGTAGCCCTGCGACTGGGCCATTAGTCTGCAGGTCACCCGGTATGATGTTGATTAACGTGTATGTTGTCCTTTGGCTCTCTGTGCTTAAGCGCTTGGATTGGCCTTGGAATCAAGTGGATTGATGGGGGATGCTGGATGGTCTGCAAGAGCATGCCGCAGAGGCTTTTTGGATGCAAAGAGTTCAGCTTGGAGGATGGTGCTGCAATGTCTGGGAGGCGCCAATGGCGGTCAGATTGTGTGGAAACATCCCAGCAGCTGTGCGGCCTGTCCACTGGGTCTTGGAGCCTAGTCTCAGTGTAAATATGGCACCCACACCCTGGGCCTTCCGCACCCACAATGCTAGCCGTAGTGCAAGGGGTGGTGCAGAATGTTCGGGTGCAATGCCTCTTGCTGTCTGGTAGGGTTTGTCCCAGCTCACTGCAAACAGTCACTGTGTGGACCCAAGGTGGGGTGGCACCGTGTAGTCCGCTGCCAGGTCTGTCGCAGCCTCCGCTGGGTCCATGTTCATGGGCAAGAGCTGCTGTGTGGCATCCTGCTACGACCTATTCCAGGATGCAGTGGGTATTAATGGAACCTGTCCCTGGCGGATCCGTTAACTCTTCATCAGTTTGTCAGCCCCTGGGAGTTGAGATACTTTGCAATCCTCCGGGCAGCTACCAGTTGGATCCTGTGTCTCTCAAGAGGCTGTAGCTGCACCTCAAGGTTCTCAGAGCCACTGGCATTGGCCCACCTAGGAGCCCCAGCATGGCCCGTACATCTGTGTTCTGGATGTCAAGAGGGATTTGATGTTTGTGGGTCTGGCGTTGAACCGAGAAACAGCAAGTGCCCCATAGTCGAGAGGAACGTAATTGCCCTGGATGTAGAACAACCTCATGACCTCGAGGCTGGCCCCCAACCAAGGGTGGCCATGGCACTCAATGCCTTGACCCTCTGCGAGCCCCCGCTCTTAATGGGCGCACATGTCCTCTGGAAGGTGAGGTTGCCTGTCAATGTAGATGCCAAGGTACCGATAAATGTGAACCCACTCAGGTCTATGCCCAGGCCCGCAGCTCGATGGGGCACCTGTGGTGCAAAGGATCATGGCTTTGGAATTTTGCTGCGCAGAGATATCTTGAGTCCAGTGACGGCCAGGTGGAAGCCAGCAGATCGAGGTCCCTCCTGGGCACGCTGTCAAAAAGCCGGCGCTTCCTAGGTCGACAAGTGGGGCCAGGGTTCATCGGCATAGCTGAGGAAGAATGGTCCCTTGGAGAAAGGCAGGCACACCAGCTGATGCATCAGTAAATTTGAAACAGGGTGGGACTAACGCACCCGCCCTGTGGAGTGCCGTTTTTGTCCAGGGGTCATGAGAGAAGAGGCATGCTCTCTGGAAGCGTACCCCAGGCGCCTGTCCTGGAGTTATGAACAAAGCATGAAAGCAGCCTGCCTTTTAATCCCCCTGCAGGGCAAGATGTGAGGGGATGGCAGGTGGCACTGGTAGCTAAAAGCTTTCTCGGAGGTCAAGAAAGACAACATATGTGAGGCTTGGGCGTCCGACCCAATGCCAGTCAGTAGTGGTAGGCTTCTTCGAAAGGGCCCCACTCCTTCTGGTGAAGCCATAGAGGTGATTATGAGGATGGCAAGATTCCACCTCAGCGCTCCAACACCATCCTTTCAGACACCTTCGAGAATGCAACTGGTGAGGGAGATGGGTCTCACTGCCAGGATCCCCAGGCTTAGGAATCGGTATGTGAGTCGCCCTCATTCCAATACGAACAGAGGTTTACCAGCTCGCCAAGGTTGGTTGATGGACTCCCAGGACAGCTGAATGGCCAGAAATTGTGCCAGACCGAGTGATCTGCCATTGGTGATACCATCCTGCCCCGGAGCAGTGCCCCCCGATGAGATGGAAGGCTGCCGGGGCTCCTGGCGGTGAAGTCTTCTTCCATGACATCCTCACTTGGCATGCCGCTTGGATCACCACACCTTCTGGGAAGGAGGGTGGTTGGGGTCCGGGAGACCTGAGCAGTTAGCCATGGCCACTCTGGAGGAAAAAAGGGTCCACCAGTTTTCTCCCTCTGTTGCGGGGTCTGGTGAAAACCGAGCCACACGCGACGCTGCCCAGTGCCAAATCGTAACTTGGCCCAAATCTCGATAAAGTGGGGGGATAGCTAAGGAGCACCCACTCGAACCATTTAGCCTCCACCCTGGGGGGGACAGGGCGGGTAGGTGCACCACACCCTGAGCATACCATGAACTCAACCAGGGATTACCCTCACTTGCATACAACTTTGTGGGGTATTTCGTTCCCTGATGTCCTCATTGTAAAACACCATTCATTTTTATATACCCTCGCCTCTAACTTGGGTTTTGGCTGCATCACTGCATAGTAAAGGCCACCAAGCTTTGACCCCGCCTCATCTGGGTTTTCCCGGGAAGAGGAGACTCTGCCCCCCAGCGCTCAAACCTCCTTGAAGCACGCAAGCCCCTTTTTTTAATTCCATCGGGGGGCAGGTATGAGGAGCGGCCCCCGCTGGACCATCAGCACGGTGACCACCAAAGGATCACTGGGGAACGGGGGGGGACCTCCCATCCGCCTCGAGAGAAAACCCCCTAGAGATGGGGGTTTACTCCAAACGGCCACCAAGTAGGGGTTGGCCACCATTTTTTGAAGGGGGACCCCAGGGACCTCCCCCACAAATCGAAGGTTTCCTCCCAGAAGCGTTTGGGAAAAAACGAAGAAATATTGGGTGGTGGGCTTCATTTCCCCCCCGCCACAAGACCCTACCGTGGGCAGTGCTGCCACCTCGAAAGTCAAGGGTGTACCGAGAGCTTCTGTAAATATTTAAACCACGAAGTCCATCTGCCTGGTGTAGGGTGACAGCCTAAACCTCTAACCCCCCCCCTCACAGTTATGGGGGCATTGGAATTGAATGAGGTTTTTGGCCTGATTAGATTGCCATCCCCGCCAGTCCCTTCCGGGGCGAATTTGGCGAGAAACCCGAAACAGGCTGCATTTTACGTGCGAATCGGCGAGTGTCCCTAAACAGGAAGACATTTAAACCCCATCCAAACGCAGCTTCAATCACTAAGTGAATTTTCCTCGCAACCCGCAAAAAGTTCCACTGGGGGAAACTTCAAGGGCCGCAGAGTGCTCATGATTTCCCTCCTGCCGGGGGCTCGTCTCCGTTTTTGGGGGACTCCCGGGCCTCCTCAATCGGACGGAAGGGCTCCTGGGGGATGGCTTGAAGTTCCATTGATCTTTCCTGCCCGTAGGGCCACCCCAGCATCCATGACAGGAGCCTTTTGCGGCCCCCTGTCCTCCCCGAGCAGCAGGCACAAGGAGTGCGAATGACCCCCAAGGTTCTCTTCATCATCCGGGAAAAGATTTGAAACCCTTACCTCTGCGGCTTTTACAGGACACCCGCGAGCGGGGGTGGGGCATGGGGAATTCTGGGTGGCTTCGACACTGCAGACAAACTGGTACCCTGGGCCCGCCCGAGGGGAAGGCTTTCCCGGGCCCCCCTGGGGGACCTATCCTGACTCTGACGCTAACAAGGGGGCCGCCCTTAGGAAAGGTATGCTGGTGGTATGGCAAGGAAATTTTGGGGGGGCCCCGCTGGGGAATGCTGCACAGTGTGCCTTGCCCTTGGGGGGTTTTTTTCCCATTTTCGTCTTCTTGCCACGTTTCCATCTACCCCACAGTAGACCGCGCTGCTGCAAACCGGCCTCCCATGATGCCACCGCTGGGGGACCATCGAAGCCGCTGGGAATTTTTCTCCCCTGTGACTGGGGAACCAGGTTGGGGCCCATACCGACTGTTGCTTGGCGGGTTTTAAGGCTGGGTGGCGTCGGGGTGTAGGGCGTTCCGAGACGAACCTGCACCAGGCTGCAAAAATCACAGACAGCTCTGGGTTTCCGGGAGGGGTTTTCCTTTTTAGCATTTGGGACACTTGGGCTCTGGCCGAAGGCTTTTGCCATTGGGTGTTTTTGGGTTTCAATGCATCCCCCCTTTGAGTCGGGCCCTTTCTGCACCACACCACACTTCTTTCTCCCGCTGGCGGGGGCTGAATATGGTTGAACCCCCCGACAGTTGAAGCATTGTACTGGGGGGACAGGTATGGGTCTTGAAGTTCCCCAACCCCAAAAGGCCGTGCATTTGGGAGTGACCTTTTAGGTGGAACACACCTGGTGGGTGGGACCTTGTTCACTGTTTCATGATCGCTCTCCTTCAATATTGGGCATTCCCCAAAAGGGGTCCAGTGGGGGGGGCACGGACCCTTTTAGCTCCCTTTGTACACCCCTCCGAACAACCAGTTCCAGCATGCTGGGATGGTCCAACCAGCCCCAATT
>NW_026506742.1:0-28134 GCF_026875155.1 Cherax quadricarinatus
TGGACGGAAAATTTAAAGGATTGACTTACCCCTTTGTTTTTGAGTATGGGAAACAACATTAGCCATTTTCCACAACTCTGGCACAACACGGTAAGGAGGGACGCATTTGAATACACTCGTTAATGGCTGACTAAGCTCCCTTGCATTCCTTAATTTCCCGGAAAACAACCCCTCGGGCCCCGAGGGTTTTTTTTGGGGGTTTTGGCTTCTTTTTGAGACCCCAACAGAATTTCCAGTCACAGTTCCTCGAAGAAGAATGTACTTACATCCCCAAAACTCTTTTAGTTCACGGGCCTTTCCCCTACACTTCTTTAACGTGACGTAGGAAACGTGCGGCACGATCCTCAGCAATACCAAACACCTATCAAATTAAAAAAGCCTCCAATTTTACATCTTTTACCGGCACAACTTTCCCACAAATTTTTCAAACATTTTTTTGACAGAAAATGGCAAAAATTACTACCCCCCTCTTCAATACTTTTAAAACCTGATAAAAAAACCCAAAGCCATGATTCTGGCACAAGGGCGGGAAAATCTACACTATTACCGTGGGGGGGTTTTGTGCAAAGTATATGAAGGGGGAAACGCCAAAAAACCTCTGAACATTAAACAGCGGGAACCCCAAAAAGCTTGCAGAAAATGATGACCGAAAAAAACCGGGGGGGGGGGGGGGGGGGGGGGGTTTAAATTTTTAGAGCGTTTTTTTGGGGACCCTCATAAAAAATTAAAGGGAAGAAAAGGGGTTATTAAAGAAAAAAACGCTTAAGACGGAAAAAAAAATTGTTTTGAACTGCCTTTTTTCTGTCAGTAACACTAAAAAGAAAAAATTTCTGGCAGTTAAGTATTTCAAATTATTTAAGCAAGAGGATTTTTTTTTTAAAAACCCCATCCGGGAACGGGTGTTACTTGATGCCAGCGGGCCCCTCTCTTGCCTAAACCCCCTTATTTCCTTTTACTAATACTACTACTACTACAAACCACCTCTACCCACGCTTTAACCTCACCTGACTCCTGCCACTAATATTTAAATGTTTTCTTTTTTTTTCTGAAATTAAAGGACTGAAGAACCCAAACCGTGGCCGAAACGTTTCCTTTAAAAAATTTGTCCTGAACTTACTTAAGTGTTTTTTTTTCCACATCTTGTCGGTTTCCCCATTCCATTTAAAAACAATATTCTTCCCTTTCCTTGGGGGCGTTCGTCGGGGACGACCCCCCAAGTAGTCGCCCTCACATTTCGTCGGGTAGCCCCGAAAGGCGTTGGAGGTTTCCACAGGATTTAAAACACATTTCTCTTTCTTCTTCGTTTCGGCTTTCCTTTCATCTTTTTGGATCGTCAACTTCGTCGTCCCCTCGGGTCCGGGCCCCCGACACGATCCCTTCTTCCCTGGGACTCGAAACAGGAGGACTATACGAATCCTCTTTTTTTTCCCCCGGCGATGGGCCCCCCCCCCGGAAATCTCCATCTTCCCCTGCCCTAATTTTCCTTCCTTAATTGTGGAAATGCCAAAGGAGGGAAACTTTGGTTTCGGGCCCCAGGGAGCAAACAAGACATTTTTTCCCAACAGAGTTAAGTACAGGAATTACTATGAATGAGCAAATTCGCCGATGACACAAAGAAGGTAGGAAAATTTTGATTAAGGAGGTTTTTGTCGATTTGGTCAGAAAATTTGGGCAGATGCATTCAAAAGAAAAAAGAAAGGAGGAACACTGCAGCGGGCCGGTTGGGCCCATACAAAGGCAGGTCCTTTAAAAATTCACCCCCCAGTCCATCGTTGATGGACTGAACACATCGACTCCAGGTTGAGGGACTGTTTTACCTATTTCCTCCTCTCCTTCCCCTTTGCTTTTTGTATTGGACGTGAAGCCACGGTGTGGCAAAAAAGTTTCCTGAATAAAGTTTCCCCTATGCGCATAAGTTTTCAACCCTTAAACTTTCGGTTTTTTAAAAACCATTCTTTCAAAACGGTAAAGACACGGAAAGCATCAGGGGGGGTCTTGTTACAAAATTTTCTTAAAACACTTGTTCAACCTTTGGACGAAAAAACCTATTTCGACTAGTGGAGGGGTACCACTATGACCCCGCCTCCATCTGTTTTCACGCCCACCTCATACGTAATAAGCCACGCCCCAAAGGGGCCCTTGCTGAAACATTTACAAGATTGATGGACTAAAAACACATCGACTCCGGGGAAGGAGGGAATTCCCTCATTCTCCCCTCTCCTTTAAACGCCTTCCTCTTTGTTTTGGGAAATGATAAACCCCACTGTGGGGCCCGAAACTTTTTCCTGAATAAAAAATTTCCCAAATGCTGCAAAATTTTCCCTAAATTTCTTAAACTTGTGGGTTTTTTTTAAAAACCTTTTCAAACACAAGGCTTTAAGCTATCTTATGGGGGAAAGGTTTCCCTTTTCACGGGAAAAAACATTTTAGTCAATTTTCTCTTTTTTTCTCTAATGGTCTATGCCCCATCCGTAGAAGGGGCCCAAAACGAGCAGATAATCTAAATGGGGCCTCCCCTAGTGTTTTTATAAGCTTTTAAAACAATTTTGGACTTTTTTTACTTCTTAGAAAAATCCAAGAAAATTTTTTGGGGCCTTGTTGTCCACAAAAGGCACGCTGTTTTTGGCCTTTAGATTTCTCTCACCATGACCCCCAAGTTTTTTTTCCACATTTGTAGGGACCAAGCTCTTTTTCACCAAGTTTTATAAGAACTTTGTTCATAGCTTCGCACTTCTAACACAACAGAGGATTAAAACCACGGGAAGAGAGAATTTTGGGGAAAGGCTTCAGCACCCCGCCCCCCCCGATTGCTCAAAAAACATATCTAAAGTTCTCTAACCCCTTGAGGCATATACCGATGCAAAAAAGGCAAAACCCCACTGCCCTAACTTCGGGACGAAATAAAAATTTTAAAATTTATCTGGGGAAACCTTAAATTTGGGTTCGGGAAACCCCAATTTCCAAGACGGGTTTAAAGGGGGTAAAGCCGGAGGGGGGTGCGACCCCCCTGAGACTGGGGGCCCCTTGCACATTGCTGTTAAAAGCCGGGCTATGGCGGGTTTTTTGGGTGATTTAAGGTTTTGGTTTTGAAAAAAATTTTTGGATTTTTTTATTTTTAAGACATCAGAAAGGTTAGGAAAAAAAAGAGGGGAAAAAAAAGTTTCCCAAAGGACATTTCGCAAAAAACAGCATGGTTTGGGCTTTTTGAAAGTGTTTTAAAAACTGATTTTTGGGAGATTAAAGGAGGAGGTCTTGCTTCTCAGGGGGGAATTTAGGAGGCTAAAGGCCCACCTCAAGGGGCCCCTGGGAGAGAGTTTTGGGGTTGGTTGGAAAAGGGGGGGAATGAGGTTTCTAGCATTGGGGGTGCGTCTGTTCCCCTGTGAGGGGGGGCTTAGGTGGGGAGGTAGCAAGGGGTACAGCAGGGGGGTTTCACCCCAGCACCTGCAAACAATGGCATTTTCACATAAGGGGAGGCGCATCAGAGAAAAGGAAATTAAGAGTAAAGATTGAAGGTAGGAAATCGCTTCTCTGTTCCCCAAAGGATGAATGAAACTTTTTGGCCATGAAGGTAAGGGTACTACTGCCCCGGGCTAATGAAGGAAAAGCGCATTTTTTGGGGTTTTGGTGCCCCTGGGTAAATTTTGACCGTGCTTTTTGAAATGGGAATAAAAAAGATGAGAGATAGATGTGTTTCCCCTGGAGGGGTTTTGGGGGACATTTTTCAACAAAAGGTTTAATTTCCCCATGTCAGGTAAGGGGAAAACAACCCCTTTATTTTGTCTCAGTGCTGGGGGAAAATGATTTTGGGGAAAGGGGGAGGGAAGGAAGAGCTGTTTAGATAAGAAAGGGGTTTTCAGTTTTAGATTTCTTTAAGTCAAGGGGGGGAAACCCCCAATTATATGTAGCTTTTTGCCTGAAGGGGAGGGGGGAAATGAAGGGTTTTGTCTAGGGAAATTTGGGTGAAAAGGGGGGCTGGCTGACAGAAAACTGAAAGGGAAAACTTGCAATCCCATTCATTGAAAAACCGGGAAAAAACTTTTATGGCAAACATAAATATTTTTGCGGGGGTTTTGGGGGTTCATCTCCGGGGGGCCGGGGGTTTTGGTTTTAAAACTTGCGGGGGCCTCGATTGAAAAGGCCCCTTTGGGGAAAATGCCTATTTTTTTAAAAACTGAGGGAAAAGATAGGGGATGGGAATGTGTGGGGGAAGGGGAAAAAAAGCGGTTTTTCCCAACACTAGGGTTGGAAACAGTAAATGTAAAAAAGGGGCTTTTCAGCTTTAAGTTAAAAAAAAAGACAAAGAAACAGGTCAGAAAAAAAAGGGGGGACGCAAGGGCGAAAGGGACTAGCTCCCTTGGGTTTTAATTTAAAACTAAATTGGGGGAAGGCGGGGGTTTAAAAAATAAAAAAGATGGGGCAAAGTTAATTGCAAGTGCAGGAAACATAGATATTTTGCTATAACAGGGGCCCGGGCCCAAATTTCTAAAAAGATAAAAGAGTTTGCCATCTAAAATGTCACATACAAGGCTAAAATTTTTTCCACCTGCCAGGGTCAACGGGAAAGGGGGTGGATTTGGGCGATGTATTCAGGGGGAAAATTTTAAATTTTTTGTGTAGACAAATTTTAAATTAGAAGCGTCAGCCATGAATTTTTTTGGTTACAGCTTCTCGGGGGCCGAAAAAAAACAAATTTTTTGGGTGGATTTACGGGCCCCAAAAATCTTGATAGGGAGTGCATTTTAAACTTCTTGGGACAAATTCGAAAGGGACAAACATCGAAAATGTTGGGGCAAAAGGGAGATTTTCAACTTAAACAGTTTGGTTTGGAGAAAATTTGACGGGAAAAATTTAGAGGGGGGGTGATTTCTTGATACACCAGGATTGTTTTTTTAAAAAACCCAGTTTTTGAAGAGCCAACTAGGGGAAAAAACCTCCTTGATTTTGGTTCTTGCCATGGGGAAAAACACAAATTTTAATAATCTTGGGGTTAAAAAGATGGTTTTGGGGAGGGGGTGATCACAAACACCATTTTTTTAAATATCAGGGAATTTCCCCCTAATAATCAATCAAGTCTCCGCCCCCTGACTTTCGTTTGGGCTATTTCATGGGAATAAAAAATTACTTAGGTGGGCTGAACGGGAAAATGCCCTGACTGGGGGGCAGGTATTGGTGAGGGTTTTGCCAAATTTTAAGTTTTTCCAGGGCATAGTTCTAGCTCTGCCAGTCAAATTATTTTTCCAAATGGGGAAAAACAGATAAAACAAAAAATGTTTCCTAAATGGATAAACAATAAATTAAAATATCTGTTTGGAAAAGGGAGGAATTTTTGGGCAAATCAAAAGAGGAGGGGGGGCAATTAAAAAATCGATATATTCATTTTTTAAAGAGAAAAAAAAAAAAAAAAAAGGGAATTAGAAAAAAAAAAAAGAGATTTATGGGGGTTTTAAAAAGTTGCAAGAAAATTCGAAGACAAACCCCAAAGGGGTTTTATCAGGTTTTAAAAAAGTAAGATCAGGGCAAGATGGGCCCCAAACTCAAAAGTTCTGGGTCAGCTCACTGACATTTAAAATAAGGAAAATGGGGAAAATTTTTTAACACATACTTCCTCCCCATTTTTTAAAACAGGGGGATCCCATGTTTTTCCATTTAAATGAAAAATTTAAATGTAAACAGGACGATAAAAAACTGTGCCTATTAGGGTACAAGGACATGGTCCTTAGGAAATAGTTTAAATTAAAAAAACCTAAAAAATTTCCCAGGCCTGAAAAACTGTAGGCAAGGGTTTTTAAAGGAATGTAAAGAGGAGCTTAGCACCCCTTTTGGCAAAATCTTTTCAAAATATCACTACAAACTGGAGGGTTTCCCGGGGAATAAGTGGAAAATGGCAAATGGATACCAAATTTTCAAAACGGGTTGACGGTCCTTAGCTTCGAACTATAGCCCAAATTAAGCCTAACCTCCATGGGTTGGGAAAAATTTAATGGAATCAAAATTTGCCGAGGCATTTCCCGTAGCCCCCTTTGAAAAGCATAAAATTAATAAACGAATCCACATGGTTTTACAAAGGGACGTTCCTCCCTTTTAAAAAAAATTTTAATTAATTTTTTTTCACAAAGGGGTTTTTGGAGGAGGTAATCTTGGGTAACAAAAATGAATTGTGTATAGGGGACTTCAGAAAAGGTTTTTGGGAAGGGGCCCCCACATCAGGACTTTTTGAGGAAAATTAAAGCAAAATGGAATAGGAGGGGGAAAATTTTTTTTTTTTGGATAGGGGCATGGTTGACAATGGGCAGAGAGATTTTGGCTTTAAAATGGGGAGAAAATCAGGGGGGGGGAAGCGTCACGACGGTTTCCACAGGGGCCCAGGGGTTGGGGCCCCCTGCTGTTTTCAAATCTACATAAACGACAAAAAGAGGGCATAAAGACGCCATCGGCAATTTCCCCGTGACACCAAAATAGGCCCGTCAAATTTCATTTCTGACGAGGAAAATTCGAGCACTCCAAGGAGATTTGAATAAAACTGATCCCGGTGGTCGGAGAAGTGGCAGATGCAGTTTTATAGACAAATAAAAATTTCAAAATTTGTTGGACGGGACAAAAAAACCAGGGACCACAAAAAATAAATAATTAGATCTTAAAAATTACGGATTGGGGAAAAAGATTGGGGGGGGGTTTGGTTAGAAAGTAATCTGAAACCAAGCAACAGTGCAAAAGGGTGTTCCCAATAAAGCAAATTTAGAATCCTTGGTTCATATCAAGAAGCAAAAATAATAGGAGTCCTCCCGGTTGTTCTTCAAAACCCATAAATCCTTGGTTGGCCCCCATTTTTGATTATGCTGCACAGTTTTGGGGCACCTATTTCAGAATGGAATTTAAAATTTTCGGAAAAGTACAAAAAAGGATCAAAGTTTTATCCCATGTACAGAAAACCCCTTTCCCCATGAGGATAGAATAAGGGCCCTGAAATTTCCAAATTCTAGAAAGACGTAAAAAAGGGGGGGGAAATTTAATTTAGGTTTAAAAGTGGAAGACAGGAATAAAAAAAGGGGATGGGAAATTTGTGTGGGTGTTTAAATTTAGCCCAGGGCAGGGCTCCAGCAAAGGTTTTAAATTGGGAAAAAAATTTAGATTCAGGAGGGGTATAGGAAAATTCTGGTTGGTTAAAAAGAGTTGTGGAAGGGGGTGGAAAAAAAACCCCAAAATTTAAAACCGTTATAAAAGGCCAGGGGGAAAGTTGTGAAAACTTTAAAAATTTGGTTGGAAAAAATTTAAAAGGGATTTGGGGGGTGTTTAGTTTTGACCTGTATTTGGGGCAAAAGGGGCGGTTTCCGGTTCCTCCCTTGAGTCAATGTGACCTTTACCTGAAATAGGTTGGGGGCCCTTTGGGTTTAAAAACCGGGGAGGGGCTTGGGCCCGCCCCGCATGGGGGCCCGTAGGCCTTTTTATGTTCCTTCGTTCTTATGTTTTTTCTTATGTTCTTAAAAGCCGGGGAAAATAGCAGCAGCGGGGGGGTTAAATGGTAGTCTGTGCTCAGGGTACCAAATTTTTAGTCCCTTTATGCACCGGGTTTCCCAATTCTTTGAGCAAGTAAGGGAATCCCTTTTAAAGTAAAAGGACACAAATGCAAATAATGTACATTTTAAATTTTGGAACGGTTTTTTGCTCTCCAGGAGCCCTTTTTTCAAACCCTTACAAACAAAACAAGGGGCACAAGGGGTTTTTAAAAACTCAGAGTGAGGTGGGAAAACTAGGGAGGGACCAAATTTGATGTTCACTAGTGGTAGTAGAAGTAGGAGTATTTGGGATGCAAAAAAATACAAAAGGTAAAGCAATTAATTCGTAATGAGTAAAAGGATTAAAAAGCAATTTCTTGGGTAACTTTAAAAAAAAAGTTGGACAAATATAAACTTGGGAAAAAGGCAGCTTGTTTTAGTGTTCACTCCTGCGCTTTGGTAGAAAAACAGGGGAGACTATTTTATGCCCCCACATAGTTCCCCCTGTTATACTACCAAAGCACAAAAGGGGTGGGGAAAAAGAAACAAACTTCCTCATTCCCCCTTTATTTGTCCAACCTATTTTTATGGTTTCCCAAAATAAAAGCTTTTTTAACCTTTTAAATCAAAGTACGGGAAATTAAAATTGCTCTACCCTAAATTGGGTTTTTTTTGTGTTAAATAAAATACTACTAATACTTTCTACTACCAATGGTGAACATCGAAATTTGGGACCTCACTAGTATTTCACCTCACTCAGAAACCCCTTTTAAAACCCCCCCGTGTCCCTGTATTTTTGGAAAGGGTTTATAAAGCTCCTGGAAGCAAACGTTGCCACAAAAAATGTACATTAGTTGCACTTGTGTCCTTTTACTTTACAAATTGGGCGGTTTAAATTTTAAAACCCAAATTTAGCTCAATTTGGTCCCCCTTTTAAAAATTAACATTTAAAAAAGGTAAAAAAATACCGACATTGGTTTGGTTTAAATTGGGCCATAGGCAACAGTTAGGGAACTTTATACCCCCAAACGTTTCGCCAAAACAGGGGGCTTCTTCAGTCGAATACCCGAAAGTAGGCAGGAACCCGTAAAAGATTGAAAAACGTTTTAATCATTTCCCTCACCCTATGAAACATAAGAAATTTAAGAAAAGTAGGGAAAACTGCAGGGAAAGGGCCTTAACCCGGCCCCTACGAGCAGGTCCTTAAACAAAAAAGACTCTACCTAAAGCGAATAAAGAAAAAAAATCCCCTACCCCCGACACCAATCAAACCCAGCCCCGGGGGTTTTTTTTGGTGTCATTTATTTTGGGTGTCAAAATATATGTCCATCTCTTCCCTTAAAAATAAAAGAAAGTCCCAGCCTCTTTTCACCCCACTTTTGGAAAAAAACTGGGTTCCCACGCTTTACAACCCCTTTAGGGAAAAAACCCTTAACTTTCCCATGTTCCCCTTTTTAAAAATAAAATTTTAAACCAACTTAAATCCATTAATTTTCCCGGCTTTTTACCTGGGTTTTTTACACCCCCTTTTACTTTTTTTAAAAGTTCCTTGTTTAAAAACCCCTCCTTTCCCCTTATTTTTCTTTTAAAAGAAAAACCCCCCTCATTCCCAACGCCCCATCCCCGAAAGGGGAAAAATTTAAAGGGTTTTAAGTCTTTCTTAAAAACGGGGAGTGTTTTTCCCTTTCACAGAAAAAACTTTTTTGTCAATCTTCCCCTGGAAAAATTTCTCCTAATGGGGTTTTATTTTCCATTTCCTGTTATAAGGGGAAACCAAAACCTTGGGGGCCCCCCAAAAAAAAAATCTAAATGAAAAGGGGCCCCACAAATGAGGTTAAAAAAGCTGTAAAAATAACTTTTGGACTTTTGGGTTAAAGTCTTTTGGGAAAAAAACCAAGTAATCTGTTTGCCTTGTTGGCACCCTAAGGCCCTGCTGTCTTGGGGTTTAGGGTTTTTGCTCACCATGAAATCCAAAAAAACCCCTTTTCCCCCTTTTTGTTTTTAAAAACCAAGCTCTACTTCCCCCTAGATTTTTATTGAAACCCTTTTTCATAACCGTTGCACTTCTAACACAACAGAGGGGTTTTAACCAAAGGGTTGGGAAGGGGAGAAAAATTTTGGGGAAAAGGGTTTTACGCCCCTCCGCCCCCGGCCGGGTTCCAAAAAAAAATATTTCAAGTTCTCTAAAATCTTTTAGGCATATACCGATGCAGAAAAAGCTAACCTCCACTGCCTAACTTCTGGGCGATATATATCTTAAAAAATTTTTGCGAGAACCTTTTTACTTTTTCTGGAAAACCCCAAACCAAAATGGTTAGAGGGAGTATAGACCGGAGGGGGGATGGCGAAACCCCCCCCTTTTTGAGATGTGGGGGCCCTTGCACATTGCTGGTTTCAGCCAGAAACATGGGTGGGATTTTTTGATTTTAATGGTTCGGTTTTGAAAATTTAAAAAGATCTAAATTTGTTTTATGGGCATCCCGAAAAGTTAGGAAAAAAAGACTGGAAAAAAAGTTTCCCCCCAAGAACGAGACGCAACAAGCCTGGAAAACTAGCAGCAGCGAGGGTACTGGGTATCTGTGTCAGGGCTACCAGTTCCAGTCTTATTTCACCTGTCTCCAATTCTCGAGAAGTAAGGTACTTCATGTAAATTTAAAAAGGGCACAATGCAACTAATTGACATTTATTTTTGGCAAAGTTTTTTGCTCTTCCCCGGAGCCCTTTATTCCCAAACCTTTAAAAAAACCAAAACAAGGAAAAACAGAGGGGGATTATAAAGGGGGGTTTAGAGTGAAAGGTTGGGGAAAACTAGTGAGGGGGGGTTTTTTTTTAACCCTTTCGATGTTCATTGGTAAAGAAATTGTAGTTTGGGGTAGTGACAAAAGTAAAACCCAAAATGGTACGCAATTAAATTTGTTTCAAGGTTTTAAAAAGGGTATAAAAACTATTACTTGGGTAACATAAAATAAGTTGGGCCAAAAAAAAAACTGGAAAGAGGGGAGCTTTTTTCAGTGTTTTTACGCCCCTGGGCTTTTTTATATTTAAAAGGGGGAGACTATGTGATGCCATCACATTGGGCTCTCCCGTTAAGGGGAAACCTCAAATATATTTTAAACCCCACTCAGAGCCCTTTTTATACCCCCTTTTGTTTTCCAAAGGGGATTTTTTTTTGTAAAAGGGTTTTAAAAAAGTCCTGGAAGGGAAAAGTTTCCACAAAAAACTTGTGGGCCCTTTTTTTCTTTCATATTTCGGTTTAAATTTTACCAACTTTGCTCAATTCGGCTCCATATTTCCCGAAAGAAAAATCAAAAAGGGGAAAACCAAATCCCGCCCGGTTGGGGAGGTATTGGTAAATTTGGGTTTGGGGAAAAAGGGGATTTGAAGAGTTTAACAGCTTTCCCAGTTGGGGTTTTTTTGGGGGCCAAAGGGCCCCTTTGGGTATTTTTAAAATTTTGGTTTGGGTAAATACAGAGTGGGGGTGGGTTGGATTTGAGTGGGAAATTTGCACAAACAAGCAAAAACTTGGGGAAAACATTGAAAAATTTTTGGGGAGGTCAAATGTTTTTTTAGTGGGATTAATTGTTAAAGGGACCTGCCCCAAAAATTGGGGCCCAAAAGGCCTGCCGCATGGTTTCCCCCTTTTTATGTTTTTGGTTCTTTTATTTAAATACCCCTGCGGGCTTCAAGTTTTCCCGCCAAAACCCCATACCACTAAACTATTCCTAGTTTAAAGCCTAACAAACTCCCTTTCCCCCTGGTTTTCCAGGTTTTTTCCCCCCCCAAAAACCCAAAACAAGGGGAACCCCATCCAGGCATACATGTCATTTTGCCAAAAAAGAGGTCTAAATTGTCAAAGAAAAGTTTTTTGGCCCTTTCCCCCACAGTTTTGGTGTCCCGCCAGCAATTGACACCAAATTTTCTCTGGACAACCATTTTATTTCCAACTCCTCTCCTTTGGGAAAATGGGCCCCCTATGGAGGTTTTTCCCCCCCCTTCCCCCCCCCCATCTTTGTCCCTTCCCTTTTCTGTTTTCTCTAATGGGTCCATGTCCCCTCCCGTAGTAAAGGGGGCCAAAAAGGCAGGGAAATCTAAATTTAGGCCTCACTGGTTTTATAAAAGGGTGTAAAAAAACTTTTGGACTTCGTTAAAATATACTTATTGAGATAAATCCAAATAAACTGTTTTCCCTTTTTGCGCAACTAAAGGGACTGCTGTCTTTGGGTTTAGATTTTTTTCTTACCCGATTTCCCCAAACCTTTTTCACATTCTGTATGAACCCAAACTCAATTTTGCCTTGATTATAAACTTTTGGGGGGTTATTTTCATTTACCCAAGGGGAAGCCTTTCACTCAATTTTACCCTTTAAAATTTTTGCCCCTTTTTCGGAAACCCAAAACATTAAATTTTTTCAAAATCGTTGGGGGTTCATTGACGTCCCCCAGAGTGAATTATTTCGGCCCCCATTTTTTTTGTATCATCAAAAAAATTTTCTCATGTCACCTAAACCCCTTTATCAAGGGGCATTTAAAGTAAATTATGAAAAAGAGAGGGCCTAGAACGATCCTTGGGGGAAAAGACTTGTGATAATCCCATTCAGAAATTTTTTCCCAATTTAAAGGTAACTTTTCCCCTTTTTATTTGGGAAGCCCTGCCTCAATTCCCTTCTAGAACTTTAAAACCCCCTAAACCAAGAGCTGCCCATTTTTTAAGAGTCTCTTGGGGTTAATCTATCGAAAACTTTACTAAAAAACCAAATAAACAATAACCTATTTCCCTTTTCACTGGGCAACTGCCTGAAATGTTTTTTATGAAGAACTCGTAAGTTTGTCAGGCAGGGAAAGACCATCGTTTTAAACCCTGCGGGGATTCATTTTTAAGTATGCCTTCAAGGGGGCCCTTTTGGGAAAAAGTCAGCTTTAAATTTAATTTTAATAACTTGGGCCCCCTATAGATGCAGGCTTATTGGCGGTTTAATTTTAAGGAGGGAGAAATTTTCCTTTGATTTGAGTATAGGAAAAAAAAATTTAAACCATTTCCCCCAACTCGGCACAAAAAACTTGGGGAAGGGGGGGGAAAGCATTGAAAACATCGTTAATGGCTGACTAACTCCTCTTTCTTCCTTAATTTCCCTTTTAAAAAAAACTCTGGGGCCCGTGGGGGAAATTATTTGGGTTCTTTCTGAGGGGCCCACAGAATTTCCAAATCCCACAGTTCCTCGAAGAAAAATGTACATACAACACCAAAATCTTTTTTGTTCACTGACTTTCCCCCTACACTTCATACGTGACTGAGGAAACGTGCGGCAGTATCCTCAGCAATAAACCCAAAACCAAACAAATTGAAGAAAAGCCTCCAAGTTTTCATCGGGTTTTTCCGGGAAGGAAAAGTTGACTAAAAGTTTCAAAAATGTTTGACAGAAAAATGGCAAAATATTCCAAACTTTTCAAATACTATTTGGAACCGGGTTCCCAAAAACCCCCAAACATGATTCTGGCACAATGAAAGGGAAACTACAAAAATACCATGTGGGGGGTTTGACAAAGTTTTATGTAGGGGAAACAGGGCCCGAACTCTGAAAAAATTAGAAAGCAAAAACACAAAAATGCTTGCAGGAAAAAAAATGATCCGCAAAAAACGCCCGTGTTTCAACCAAAAAGACGATGTTGGAAACCTCATTAAAATTTAAAGAAGCTAAACAAATTATTAAAGAAAACGACTTTAAACGGGGGAAAATGCATTGAAGCTTTCACTAATTTCGTCATTTAAAACTATAAAGCCAAAAAACTGGCAGATAAGTTTTTTCAAAATTACTAACCCAAAAGGGGTATTACCCAAAACCTTGGGGGAAATGGTGTTACTTGATTTCCAAAACAAGGGCCCCCCTTTTTGCCTTCCCCCTCCCCTTTTTCCATTCAAATTAATACTAATACTACTTAACCCAAACCCTTTCCCACGCGTCCCCCTCACCTGAAACCCGGGAAATATATAAATAAAAATTTTTTTTTAGTTTTTTTCTGTATTTGGGATGAAGGAAGCCCTTGTGGCGAAAAGTTTTCCTTTTTAAAAAAGTCCGGGAATGTACAAAAGTTTTCCCCTTTTTTCCAAATCTTTTCGGTTTTCCCATACCAAATCAACAATATTTTCCCCTTCCCCTTTTTGTCGTTTCGTCGGAAGATCCCCGTATTTGATACATTCGTCGGTAACACCGGAATTGGGGTTGGGGGTTTTTTCCCCAGGAGTTTCCAAAAGAGCCTTTCTTCTTCCTTTGTTTTTGGTTTCCATTCATCTTTTGAACGTTTAACTTCGTGGCCCCTGCCCGTCCAGGGATGCCACGTTTCCCTTTTTTGACCCGAGGACTTGAAACAGGGGACTACTACGAATCCCTTTTTTCCTCGGGCCCATCGCCGTAATCCCATCTTCGCTGCCTCAAACTTCCCTTTAAATTTTCTGGTTTAAAATTTTCTCGATGGGGGGCAAAATTGGTTCGTCCACGGGGGGCAAACAAGACACTTTTTTCCCCAGAGTTAAAGTACAGGAATTAAATAGTGATAGAGCAAATTCGGCCCATGACACGAAAGATAGGTAGGATAATTGATTCAGGAGGATTTAGTCAGATTTGGTTAAAAAAAGTGGCAGATTCAGTTCAAAAAGAAAAATAAGAAAGGGGGGAACCCCTGCAGCAGGGCTGTTGGGGCCCCCAATATAAGGGAGGTCCTTTAAATTTACCCAGTCCATCGAAATTTATGGGCTGAACACATCGACCCAGGTTTTTTTGGGAAATGAAATCCTCATTCTTTCCCCCATCTCCTTTTAAAAAGCCCCTTTCCTTTTAAATTTGGGCTGATGAAGCCACTGTGTGGCGGAAAAAAGTTTTTTCCCGAATAAAGATTCCCCTATTGCGCATAAGTTCTCAATCTTCCCAAAATTTTTCGGGGTTTTTTAACCATTATAAAAATGTCAACACGGCACATCATGGGGGCTTGGGTTTTCAAAGAATTCTTCAAACCTTGTTCAAACCCTTTGGGCGAAGACCCAAATTCGACTAGTGGGGTGGTACCCCAAAGGAACCCCCCCCCACCATCTCTTCACGTCAAACCTCAAAAATTTTTAAGCCACGCCCACGGCCCCCAGCGACTTCAACAAGATTGATGGGGCTGAACACATCGACTCCAGGTTTTTAAAGGGGCTGATTAAAATTTATTTTCCTCCCCTCCTTACGGCCCTTTTCCCCTTTTATTGGACGATGAAGCCACTGTGTGGGAAAAAAGTTTCCTGAATAAACATTCCCCCCCTGCTGATAAATTGTCTCAAAACTTTTCCCAAATTTCGGTTTTTCAAAACCCTTTTAACCAAGGTTTTAAATCTATCTTCATACGGGGGGTTTTTCCTTTTACAGAAAATAAATTTTTGGGCAAACTTCTCTGTATGTTTCTAAAAAAATCTAAGCCATCCTGGGATAAAAAAGGGGCCAAAAAAATGAGCAGGGATTAATCTAAAAAAAAGGGGGCCCCACTGTGAGTAAAGAGCTGTTTTAAAAAAAGTTTTGGACTCTGTTACTTCTTGAGAAAATCCAATTAATCTGTTGCCTTGTTGGGGCACACAAAAGGGACTGCGGGCTTGGCTTTAGTTTTGCTCAACCCGACTTCCCCAAATCTTTTTTACAAAATCTGAAAGACCCAAACTCAAATTTCCCCTAGATTAAAAAGGAAATTTTCATAGTTCACAAATTTTTAAAACAACAGAGGAATTTTAACCCCCGGGAAAGAGAGGGGGCAAGGGGAAAAACTTCCCCGCATCCCCCCCGGGCCGATTGCTCAAAAAAAAATCAATTCTAAGGGTTTTCTAAAAATCTTGAGGATAAACCGATGCAGAAAAGTAACCACCCCCCTAACTTCGACGAAAAATACTTAAAAAATCGCGGGGAACCTTCACTTTTTGGGGGAAAACCCAAACCCGGGGTGGTTAGAGGGAGTTAAAAGACCGGAACGGGGAAAGGACCCACCTTTTTGAGATGTGGGGCCCGAAAATTGGCTTTTTTACAAAGACCTTCTATTGGCCCTTTTTTGTGAATTTAATTAAGGTTGGGGTTTTTAAAATAAATGATCTATTAGTTTTTTTTGACAACAGAAAGGTTAGGAAAAACAACCGGGGAAAAAATTTTTCCCCAAAAAACGATTTGCAACAACCCGGAAAAAAAGCGCAAGGAGGGGTACTGGCTAGGCCTTGCTCAGGCTACCCTTCCAGTCTTCTGCACCCGTTTTCCCTAATTCCGACAAGGGAAGGGGGCTACATTTTAAAAGTAAAAGGAACAAGTGGGAAAATAATTGACCCTTTTTTTTGGCAACGTTTCCCCCTTTCCCGGGGGTTTAAAAAACCCCCTAAAAAACCCAAAACAAGGACACAGAGGGAAAAAAAAAGGCTCAGAGGAAGGGGTTAAAAAAGGGGGGAAAAACCAAATTTGAGGGTTTACCTAGGGGGATTTTAAAATAGGAGAGTGGGGAAATGACAAAAATTTAAAAAAAATTAAAGGGGAACAATTTTAAAACGTAAATTATAAAAGGATATAAAACTATTCCCCTTTGGGGAAAAAAAAAATAAGTTGGGGCCCCCAAAAAACACTGGAAAAAACAGGTTTTTCCCGGGGGTTAAACCCCGCGCTTTTTGTTTTAAACCAAAGGGGAAAAAGTGACCCCCCATAGCAACCCGTTTTAAAATACACAAGCCCAGAGAGGGGAACACAAAAACAACCCGCCTCCCCATTCATAAATTTTTCCAACCCCTTTTTTTTTTTTACCCCCAAAAAAATGCTTTTAAAAAACCTTTTTTACTCATGTACGAATTAATTGCCTACCTTTTTGTTAAATTTTTTTTTGTTACTATACAAATAATACTAAATAAACCCCCGGGGAACTGAAAGGACCCACCCCCGAAAAAAAACCCCCCAAATCCGGGGCCTTTTTAAAAAAACCCCGTGCCAAAAAATTTTTGTTTTATTTTAAAAAAACCCTTGGGAAACGAACTCGCCCCAAAAAAAATTTAAAATTTGTTGCACTTGGTGCCTTTTTACTTTAAATTTTCGGTTTAAATCTACCAACTTTGGGGGTCAATTCTGGCCCATAAAACAGGAACCCCAAAAGGAAAACAAAACCGGGCAGGGGTTGGTTGGGGAAAAACCCCTAGGCAAAAAATTAAGGAACTTTAAAACCAAACGTTTCCTCCCCCAATTTGCCCTTTTCAGTCGAAAACCCGAAATTTGCCGGAACCCAAAAGGAGTTGGGAAGGCCCAAAAAAATCATTCCCCCCCCCCTTGAAAAAACATAAGAATTAAGGGAAAAACGCGAAGGCCAAAGGCCCCTACAGGAAACCTTTTCCCCAAAAAGGTTCCCCAAAACCAAAGCGACCGAAAGAAATAACCCCTTCCCCGGCCCCCAATCAAAAACCCGCCCCTTGGGGTTTTATTGGTGCATATAAAAGGTTCCAAAAAATAATTTTCCCGTCCTTTTTTAAAGCTAAAACCGAAGGTTACCAACCCTATTCCAAAAACACCCCCCGGGAAGACGGTTCCAGCCACCAAATATAAAAGAAAAAACCAAATACAACCCAAAAAAACCTTTTTTTAAAAAAAAATTTAAAAAAAACTTAAATCCAAAATTCCTGGTTTTTTTCCTGGTTTGGGCAACCCCCTGAAATTAATTAAAATTTCCCATTGTTTTGCCCCTTCCCTCCCCTTAAAAACACTTTTAAGAAAACCTCCCTTTAATTTTTAAAACCCCCCAGAGGAAGTTTTGGGGAAAAAGGCTTTAAGCTTCCATTCGGGGGTTCCTTAACCCCGAAAATCTTTTTTGCAATCTTTTCTGGTTTTTCCTAATATTCTTTTCCCTTCCCCGTAAAAGGGGGACCAAAACTGAGCAAAACCCTAATCAAATGGAAGGCCCCCCCCTAGTGTTTAATAGGGGGCTTTTTTAAAAAAACTTTTGGATTCTTTTTTTCGTCTTTAGAAAAAACCAAGTAATCTTTTTGGCCCCTTTTTGCGCCCCACTAAGGGACGCTTTCCCCTTGGGTTTAGATTTCTGGGCCCCCATGACCCCAAGTCTTTCTAATTCCCGTATGACCAACCCCTACTTTACCTAGATTATAAGAACTTTGTCATTAGCTTCAGCTACTTCTAACACAAGGGATTCAACCACGGTGAAGAGAGAAAATTTTTATGGGGAAAAGGGTTTACGCATCCTCCCGGCCGATTGGGTCAATAACATATTCAGTTCCCTAATCTTGAGGCAAAATACCGATGCAGAAGAAACAACCCCACTGCCTAATTCTGACGTTAAAAAATCTTAAAATATCTGGGGGGAACCTTCACTTTGTTCGGAAAACCCAACCAGACTGGTTAAAGGGAAAATATTTGACCGGGGGCGGGGTTTCGAACCCCAAACCCTTTCCCGGGACTGTGGGGCCCTTTTTCAATTTCTGTTTTAAAAAGCCAACTAAAAGGGTGTATTTGTGATTTTTAAGGTTCCCTGTTTTGAAAATCCCAAAAGATCTATTAGTTTTAAAGACCCTCAGAAAGGTTAGGAAAATCAGACTGAAAAAAGTTTCCCCAGAGACGAGACGCAACAAGCTGGAACACTAGCAGAAAAGCGAGGGTCGCACCCCCTGTGCCGGGCTACCTTCCATCTTCTGCCCTGTCTCCAAAATCTCGAGCAAGTAAGGTACTAAGTAAAGTAAAAGGACACAAGGAATAATGTGACATTTATTGTGAAAACGTTTCGCTCTCCAGGGCTTTATAAAACCATTACAAAAAATTACATGGACAAAGGGTATATAAAGGCTCAGAGTGAGGTGAATCTAGTGAGGTCCATTTCGATGTTCCTGGGGTAGTAGAAGTAGATAGTGGTAGTGCAAAATAATAAAATAGGTACAGAAATTTAAATTCGTAAGGAAAAAGGGATATAAAAGTATTATTGGGAAACATAAAAAAAAAAAAAAGTTGGACAAATTAAACTGGAAAGGGGCATTGTTTCAGTGTTCACCTCTGTGCTTTGTTGTATAAAGGGAGACTATGTGATGCCACACATGTTCTCCTGTTAGGGTCCCTCCTAGTATTGCCCCTCATCAGGCCTTTATATACCCCTGTGTCCATTATTGTTTGAAGGGGTTTATAAAGCCCGGGAGAGCAAAAACGTTGCCAAAAAATTGTGTCCTTTTACTTTACTATGTCGGTAATTCTCCAACTTTAGCTAAATTTTGGGTCCCTATACAGATGAAATCAAAATGGTATACAATCCCGACGGGTTTGGGTTGGTTTTGGGTATTGGTTTGGAAATGGGGGTAGTAGATGGTGAACTTACTATTTGGGGTTTTGGGTTTGGTTTTGGGTATTTAAAATTTAGGTTGGAAAAATCATGAGTGGGAGGGGTTTTGGGTTTTGGGGGGATTTGCACATAGACTTATTTTTTGGGGTACTTTTAAAAATTGGGAAAATTTCAAAGGGTTTTGTTAGGGGGATGAATTGTAAAGGCCCTGCCTATTGGGCCAACAGGCCTGCTGCAGTTTTCCTCCTTTCTTTTTTCTTAGTAAGACCATAGGCAACAGTTAGGCACTTTATTCCGAAACGTTTCCCCTCAAGTGGCTTCTTCAGTGAAATACAGAAAGTAGGCAAACTTGAGGTAAGACGATGAAAATCATCCAAAATAAAAAAAAGGAACAAAACCGTGACTGGAACATACCAAATAACCCCACATAAAACAGAAGCTTCGCGACGTTTCGGTCCGACGGGGCCCATTGCCCAAAGTCACACTAACAGAGGGGGAGCGGGAGGGCTATAAAGGCAGGAAGAGGTGGGGGTTTTAAGTAGTGGTGTATGTAGTGTAGTGTAGTAGTACAAAAAATTGTAATAATACCGCGGGAGAAATGACACACGCAAACACCGGGCACCCTCACCGTAGACGTTTCGCCTCCAGCCAGCCACTGGATGGCGAAACGTCCACAACAAAGAAACCGGGCCCGCACATGGTCTAATTTCATATGATGTAGTAAAAAAGAAGAGGTATTAGTGGTAGTGGTAGAAGTGGGGGAAATAAGGAAGACGACCCACAATAAAAGGGGAAGGGGAGCACTGAAAGAGAGCTAGAAACCCACGGGGAGAGAAGCCCCCGAGGTCGTGAAAGGGGAAGTGGTGAAATAAAATAAAAAAGGGACAGAAACACAGACAGGAGAGAAAAGACAACCCAAGGAAAAAAAGGAAAGGGGAAAAAGGGGGAAGAGGAAGAAAAAGAAGAAGAAGAAGAAAAAATGGGGGATTGGGTTAAGTCAGGTTCTAAATTTGGAGCTTTTACAATGTAGTGGGGGGAAGGCTCTACAGGACGAAGCCAGGGCTAAGGTTATAAAAGGAAAGTTGTGTAAAAGGGGTTTCAACAAAGGGCGACTTTTTCGATTTGGGAAAGGGGGAAGACGTTTTAGCAGAAGACCATCAATGGGGATGGCTTGATCTTGACGTGACAGAAAAAGCATTGTTGTGTCGGCAAGCCAAAACATATTTTTGTGCTCCCTAAGTCTGTCAAAAGAGATCGCCCAGTTTCCCCAAAGTATTGAAGAGGAAGGAGGACAAGAAAAGAGTAGAACCAGGGGGGAAGGTATAAAAGGGAATTAGTGCGAAGAGTGTTAGTCTGGCGGAAGGAAGCTTGATTAAAAGGGACGGAGAGAATTGTTGAGATTAGAAGAGGGAAATGTGGGGGAAGGCAGAGGATAAAAGGGTTCCATGAGTGAGATTTTGGGGAGAAAAAATTTGGTTTGCAGGAGAGGGCAATCTTGAATGGGAAGGGAAACCCAAGACGGGAGAAAAATTTAAAAAAGGTGGAAATTTTGCTGGAAGGAACTGGGTCAAGGGCGGGGGGGACGGAAAAGGGGGAAAAAGAACACTTTTCTTGAAGGGGGGCTGATAGAAAAGTAGGAATGTACATGCCACTGTGCATGGGTTTAGGTAAAGGGAAAAAGGAAAAACCTGTATCTGAGCGGTGGACGGGACATAAAGGAAAGGAAGAAAGGGAATTAGATTCCCATTCACTTTAAATTTTAATGGAAGGGGAAAGTTTTAAGAGTCAAGAAAGGTTTGGAAGAGACTGGAGTCAGAGGCCACAGAGCAAAGATGTCTCCCATAGGGAGCCAGGTGAAGGTTGCACTCGAGGGTAGGAAGAAGAACAGTCTCGAAGTTTCCATGAAAAGATTAGCAAGGACGGGAGAGAGAGGAGAGCCCATAGCGACCCCAAAGGGTTTTTTGGGAATAATTTTTCCCCTTGAAGGAAAAGGAGTTAGACCACACAGGGGGATAATCAAGAAAGAATCAGTGGGAAGGGGAGATGAAAAAACCCCTTCAGGGCCCTTCTCTCTAAGGAAATCAAGGACTCATCAAGGGGGCTTGGTGAAGGGGGCTCAACGTAAAGACTAAGCACTTACAGGTTGGGAGAGAGCGAACCCTTTCAATAATTTTTGAGAGGGGGAGGGGGCAGGAGAAAAATACCAGAAAGGGGGGGGGGGTTTTGGCCAGCCAAAAAGCAAGAGAATAAGAGACGAACCCCCTAGGGTTGATAGGACGAGAGGAATTTCGGTTTATGTTTTTTGGGGAGGCCCATAGAAAAGGGGAAGAGGGGGGACAGATGACACGAAACCGTTGAAAAGGTCAAATCAGGGACAGAGGTCGGAGAAGTCCCTTTTTTTTTTGTTGAAAATTTCTTGATGCGATCAAGAGGGGTTTGGGAAGAGAGGAGTGTAGGTGGGGGGTCAGAGAGCAAGACATCAGCTTTACGGAGGTAATCCTCGCGATCAAGGTAACACCGAAATTTCCTTTTTTCAGAGATATATGACAATGTTAGTGTTGATTTTAAAAGAAGAAAGGGCAAGTTGTAACGGGGGTGGGAAGGTGGTGATTCTTTGGGGAACAGACAACAAGAGCAGGAAGAGAGCACCCGAAAAAATGACAAGTCAGGGATTAGGAAAACGAGATTTACGAAAGGAATCAAAAGAGCTAATCAGGGGAAAAACCAGGCAGGAGTGGCGAAGTGGGAAAGGAAAGACCCAAAACCAAAGTTTTTAAGCTCATACTGAGGAGTGAGACAGAAGAAGATTAGTAACACAGTCATGAGGGAGAATTTAGACCAATGGCTAGCTGAGATGGCCTTGAAGTTTATTTTTTTTTTGGAAAAATGAAATTTTCGCATTCAGGCGGCAGTGCAAAGGCAATGGTAAGAAAGGTACAGGATCCCGTGGTAGACCCAAAAAAGAGCACGTTACGTTGACGGAGAGTAAAGAAGGCATCTTCAACCTGGATTTTGTAGAAAGAATGAGTGTTGAAGTAGGGAAAAGGCATGATCAGGGGAAGGAGTGCCCAGGGGTTTTTTTCAGGGAAATGGGAGAAGGGAAAGGGGGCAGAACTTGTTCAGCAAGACAGTCCTAGGAAACGAAGCTGATTTTTACGACGCCGGGGGAGCAAAAAGACAGCCTCATAAATCGAAAGAGGGGTTTAAAAGAGGGAAGAACATTAAAAAAGTTGGAGAGAAAATGACGTTAACTGGGGGGTCCATAAATAACAAAAAGGCACAATACCGTGAGGAACGATACACAAAAACCCGCACATAAAAGACAAAGCTTACGACGACGTTTCGGTCCCCTTGGGCCATTGACAAAGTCACCTAAACAGAGGAGGGCAGGGCGGGATATATGGCAGGAAGAGGTGGAGGGAGGTAGGGTAAATAGGTAGTAGTATAGTAGTACAAAAATTGTATTAATACCGACAGGATAAATGACACACCCACAACACCCGGGGGTCCTCACCGTAGCTTTCGCCATCCAGCCCGCCATAACTTAAAATCTTTCCCCTTCCATTTAAATTTAAAGCTGAATGGGAATTTTAATTTTCCCTTTCTTCCTTTCCTGAGTCCATGTCCCCGCTCAGATACAGGTTTTCCTTTTCCGTTACCGTAAACCCATGCCAAATGGGGTGTAATTCACTACTTTTCCTATCATGCTTCCCCGTCAAGAAAAGTGTTCTTATCTCCCCCTTTCTCCGTGCCCTCCGCATCTGTGACCTAGTTTTCCCTTTAGCAAAATTTCCACTCTTTATAATTGTTCTCCCTCTTGGCTACCCTTCCATTTCAAGATTGCCCTCTCACTGCTAAACGCAATTTCTTCTCTCCCAAACTCTCTATCATGGGAACTCTTCTTCTTGCCTTCCCTACATTTCCCGGGCTTTCTAATTCAAAAATTTCTCCGTCCCTTAGCATCAAGCTTTCCTTCCCCCAACTAACACTCTTCGCACTAAACTGTTAACCTCTCCTCCCTGTGTCTTTTCTATTTCTTGCCCTCCTGTCCCCCTTCAAAAATTTGGAGAAAAATGGTCGATCTCTTTCTGACAGACTTAGGGGCACAAAAAAAGTGTTAGGCTTTCCCACACTACAAAAACTCTTTTCTGTCACGTCAGAATCATAGCCATCCATTGACTGGTCTTCTGCAAAACTGTCTTCCCCTTCCCAAATCGAACAGTCGCCGTTTAGTTGAATCCTTTTATACACAATTTCCCTTTTATGAACCTTTCCCTGGCTTCGTCTTGTAGAGCCTTCCCCCTTTCCCCCTACATTGTAAATTCCAAACTTCAGAACACCCCTGACTTAACCGAATCCTCATTTTTCTTCTTTTTCTTTTTTTCTTCTCCCCTTCCCCTTTCCCCTCTCCTTTTCTCTCTGGGGGTTTTTTTCTTCCCCCTTTCGTGTTTCTGTTTCCCTTTTTTATTTATTTCACCCCTTCCCCCTTTTACGCACCTCGGTGCCTTGCTCTCCCCTGTGGGGTTTTTAGCTCTTTTCAGTGTCCCCTTTCCCTTTTTATTTCTGGGTCGTCTTCCTTATTTCCCCCTTTTACCACTACAACTCCCTTTCTCTTCTTCTTCTAAACATCAATTGAAAAATTAGCACATGTGCGGGTCTTGTTTTCTTTTTGTGGACGTTTCGCCATCAGTGGGTGGTGGATGGCGAACGTCTACGGTGAGGGTGCCCGGGGGTGTGCGTGTGTCCTTTTACCCGTCGGTATTTTATACAATTTTGTACTATACTATCTATACTACTACCCAAATATACCTCCACCTCTTTCCGCTAATTTTAAACCCTCCTGCTCCTCCTTTTAGTGTGACTTTGTCAATGGGGCCAAGTGGCGAAAAGTCGTCGTAAGTTCTGTCTTTTATGTGCGGGGTTATTTGTGTAATCAGTCCATCACCCTTGAACATAAGAACATAAGAATGTAGGAACACTGCAGAAGGCCTACTGGCCCATACGAGGCAGGTAGCATTGAAAATTGGGTTGGTCAAATGTTTGTTAGTGGGATGAATTGTAAAGGACCTGCCTAGTATGGGCCAACAGGCCTGCTGCAGTGTTCCTCCTTTCTTATGTTCTTATGTTCTTATGTAAACGACATCTACCTAAAGCTACTCAAGAAATAACTCCCGTACCCCTGACACCAATCAAACCCAGCCCCTGGGTTTGATTGGTGTCATATATATGGTGTCATATATATTTGTCCAGTCTCTTCTTAAAGCTACCCAAGGTCCCAGCCTCTATCTCCCCACTGGGAAGACTGTTCCACGCATCTACAACTCTGAGAAAACCAGTACTTACCTATGTCCTTTCTAAATCTAAATTTATCCAACTTAAATCCATTATTCCTGGTTCTTACCTGGTTCGACACCCTCAGTACTTTATTAATGTCTCCCTTGTTTATGCCCGTCATCCACTTATACACTTCAATGATATCTCACCTCATTCTACGCCTCTCCAGAGAGTGGAGATTTAAGGCTTTAAGTCCATCTTCATACGGGAGGTTCCTTACACAGAAAATCATTTTAGTCAATCTTCTCTGTATGTTCTCTAATGAGAACATGAGGCCTCACTAGTGATATATAGAGCTGTAAAACAACTTTTGGACTTCTGTTACTTCTTGAGATAAATCCATTCTGTATGACCAAGCTATGAACTTTGTTCATAGCTTCAGCTACTTCTAACACAACAGAGGATTCAACCACGGTGAAGAGAGAATCTATGGGAAAGGCTTCACGCATCCTGCCCCGGCCGATTGCTCAATAACATATCTCAAGTTCTCTAACTCTTGAGGCATATACCGATGCAGAAGAGCTAACCTCCACTGCCTAACTTCTGACGATATATATCTTAAAATATCTGCGAGAACCTTCACTTGTTCTGGAAACCAATCCAGACTGGTTAGAGGGAGTATAGACCGGAGGCGGGATGCGACCCACCTTTCTGAGACTGTGGGGCCCTTGCACATTGCTGTTACAGCCAGAGCTATGGCTGTATTTGTGATTTTAATGGTTCGTGTTTTGAAAATCAAATGATCTATTAGTTTTATGACATCAGAAAGGTTAGGAAAATCAGACTGGAAACAAGTTTTCCCCAGAGACGAGACGCAACAAGCCTGGAACACTAGCAGCAGCGAGGGTACTGGCTAGTCTGTGCTCAGGGCTACCAGTTCCAGTCTTCATGCACCTGTCTCCTAATTCTCGAGCAGGTAAGGGACTACATGTAAAGTAAAAGGACACAAGTGCAACTAATGTGACATTTATTGTGGCAACGTTTCGCTCTCCAGGAGCTTTATCAAACCATTACAAACAATACATGGACACAGAGGGTATATAAAGGCTCAGAGTGAGGTGAATACTAGTGAGGTACCATTTCGATGTTCACTAGTGGTAGTAGAAGTAGTAGTAGTGGTAGTGACAAAAGTAATACAATATGGTAGAGCAATTAATTCGTACATGAGTAAAAGGATATAAAAGCTATTACTTGGGTAACATAAAAATAAGTTGGACAAATATAAACTGGAAAGAGGCAGCTTGTTTCAGTGTTCACTCTCTGTGCTTTGTGTAGTATAACAGGAGAGACTATGTGATGCCATCACATAGGCACTGCTGTCTTGGCTTTAGATTTCTGCTCACCATGACTCCCAAGTCTTTTTCACATTCTGTATGACCAAGCTCTACTTCACCTAGATTATAAGAACTTTGTTCATAGCTTCAGCTACTTCTAACACAACAGAGGATTCAACCACGGTGAAGAGAGAATCTATGGGAAAGGCTTCACGCATCCTGCCCCGGCCGATTGCTCAATAACATATCTCAAGTTCTCTAACTCTTGAGGCATATACCGATGCAGAAGAGCTAACCTCCACTGCCTAACTTCTGACGATATATATCTTAAAATATCTGCGAGAACCTTCACTTGTTCTGGAAACCAATCCAGACTGGTTAGAGGGAGTATAGACCGGAGGCGGGATGCGACCCACCTTTCTTCAAACAGGTGCAGTGTCTGATATGTGGAAGATGGCGAATGTAATTCCTATTTTTAAAACAGGGGACAAGTCGTTACCGTCAAATTACCGCCCAATAAGCCTGACCTCAATTGTAGGCAAATTACTAGAGTCAATTATAGCTGAGATTATAAGAAGCCATCTCGATAAGCATAGCTTGATTAATGATACTCAGCATGGATTCACAAGAGGCCGGTCTTGTCTAACTAATTTATTAACTTTCTTCAGTAAAGCTTTTGAGGCTGTTGACCACGATAAAGAATTTGATATTATTTACTTAGATTTTAGTAAGGCATTTGATAGAGTTCCACACCAAAGACTGTTGAAGAAAGTAGCAGCTCATGGCATTGGGGGAAGGGTGCTCTCGTGGATCGAATCATGGCTCACAGACAGGAAGCAAAGAGTGTCCATAAATGGGGTTAAATCCGAGTGGGGATCAGTAACAAGTGGCGTTCCACAGGGATCAGTCTTGGGCCCGTTGTTGTTTATAATATATATGGCAATATAAACACAAATGCAGTATAATGTGATCCTTTATTGACTACGTTTCGCCCACACTGTGGGCTTTTTCAACCACGACCATCAAGGACACCAGTAGTAGGCAGGACAAGCCTCCATCCTCTGCAGGGGTATACATAATCCCTTGTAATGACTGCAACAAGTTATACGTGGGCGAAACATCAAGGGACCTCCAAACACGTATTTCAGAACACCAATACGCAAGGAGGTCTGACGACACAAGGAATGCCTGCGTACAACACCGTAATTCACACAACCACTTGATAAACTACAGAAACTCAAGACTTATCGCCACAGAAGACAACACTCAATACCGAAGAATCCTGGAATCATCACTTATTTCTATATCCGACAACTCCAACCAGAATAGTGGCTTCTATAACATAGCTGAACCACTTGCCAAGAAGCTTCTTCATCGCTATCCCACATAAGAACACTGTAGAAGGTCTGCTCAGAAACTTATCCAATCTCCTTTCCAAGCTACCCTAGTTTTCATTCCAGTAGCATCATCACGTCGTTGTTTCTACACCAGAGCACTGCTTACTCACGATGCATTACTCTAACAGAGTAAAGATCAAACCAGCGAGTGGCACAACCAATGAGTCGTCCAAACTAGCACTTGCAGCTGTCGTTAGTGGCAGGCTGCAAGTCAAATGTAATGCGATTTTATCGCTCAAAGAGGCCTTTGTTGTCGTCTGTACAGACGACACAGAGGCTGAGAAACTACTTACCACCACTGCTACTACCACTCTACGAGACCAGGGATTTCTTGTCTTGACTTCCCCAGCACTGAGGGCCAGGAGAACTGTGTTCCTCAAGCGACTCGACAACCTTATCACTGTACAGGCCACTGAAGAAATCAAGTCATCTATCGAAGCAAAGAACCCCAAGGTGGACTTCATTACTAAAATACCCAATGCTTCATCCATGCTGAAGGTCACCTTCAGTGACGTCAACATGGCAGCCAGAGCTCTCGCTGAGGGCCTGGCTATTCACTACTTCCACATCAACCCAGCCTTCATCGAAGCAGAGAAATTCCAACATATCTCACAGTGCTATAATTGTTACTCATACTTACACACCACAAATGATTGTCCTACCAAGGACAAGAAGTTCTGCTCCACCTGTGGCCGTGAGGGTCATGACTTCAAGAATTGCACTACTGCTTCACCACCTAAATGCTTGAACTGCAAGAATGACCACCATACTCTTGCTGCCAGGTGCCCTACCAGAAGAGACATACTCAAGAAACAACAACAACAAAAGAAACCCAACCCACAAGCAACCACATATTCTGCTATCGCCAAGCTTCAAGCAGACACTACCAAGATACTACATGCCACGCAAGCTGCTCCCACCACTTCCCTGCCAGCACCTATTGCCGACTCCACCAAGATTCTTTGTTGCATTATGTATGCTCATGTACAGAATGCAGCTGAGCCTGGTTCCTTCAACACCACCATCAATGAACTTTTCAAACTAAATAATATGCCTGGCCTCACATTCCCTGCATCACCACCTTCCACTGAGATCCTAAAATCTACTGCAAATATTACCAGCATCACCGCTGCTCCACCGCTGTCACAACCTCCACTAGACACAGAGATGGACCAATCAGAGACCTCTGAGACGTCGGCAAAACCCACCAATGAGAGTCCACTACTGCTTTCATCCACTGCTAGAGCACTGACCAGTCGGAAATCTCGCCTTCACCAGTTCAGCACCACCAAAAAAGCAAAACAAAAAAGAAACCCGCAGATGC
>NW_026506743.1:0-22500 GCF_026875155.1 Cherax quadricarinatus
TTTTTTGTTTTTTGTTGTTTTGTTTTGTTGTTTTGTTTTGTTTTGTTTTTTTTGTTTTGTTTTTGTTTTTTTGTTTTGTTTTTTTTTTTTTTTGTTGTTTTGTTTTGTTTTGTTGATTTTGTTTTGTTGTTTTGTTTTGTTAAAACAAAAAAAGTCTTTTTTTTTTTTTTTTTTTTTTTTTTTTTTTTTTTTTTTGTTGTTTTCTTTAGTTTATTTTGTTTGTTGTTTTGTTTTGTTTTTCTTTTTTGTTTTGTTTTGTTGTTTTTTTGTTTTGCTTCGTTTTGTTTTGTTTTGTTTTGTTTTGCTTTTTGTTTTCTGTTTTGTTTTGTTTTGTTTGTTTTTTGTTTTGTTTTGTTTTGTTGTTTTGTTTTGTTTTGTTGTTTTGTTTTTGTTTTGTTTTGTTGTGTTTTTGTTTTGTTGTTTTGTTTTTGTTTTGTTTTGTTTAAACGTTTTGTTGTTTTGTTTTGTTGTTTTGTTTTTTGTTTTGTTTTGTTTTTTTGTTTTTTTTGTTTTGTTTGTTTGTTGTTTTGTTTTGTTGTTTTTCGTTTTGTTGTTTTGTTTTGTTTTGTTTTGTTTTGTTTAGTTTTTTTTTTTTTTTTTTTTTTTTATGTTTTTTTTTTTTTTTTTTGTTTTGTTTTGTTTTGTTTTGTTGTTTTGTTGTTGTGTTTTGTTTTGTTTTGTTTAGTTTTTTTTTTGTTTTGTTTTGTTGTTTTGTTGTTTTGTTTTGTTTTGTTGATTTTGTTTTGTTGTTTTGTTTTGTTAAAACAAAAAAAAAACAACGTTTTTTTTTTTTTTTAGGTACCTTTCTGTCACTTCATTAATTAGGTACCTGTCTGTAGCTACATTAATTAGGAACCTTTCAGTCGCTACATTAATTAAGAACCTTTCTGTCGCTACATTAATTAGGTACCTTTCCGTGGCTACATTAATTAGGTACCTTTCCGTGGCTACATTAATTAGGTACCTTTCTGTCGCTACATTACTTAGGTACCTTTCTGTCGCTACATTACTTAGGTACCTTTCTGTCGCTACATTACTTAGGTACCTTTCTGTCGCTACATTACTTAGGTACTTTTCTGTCGCTACATAAACTTAGGTACTTTTCTGTCGCTACAATACTTAGGTACTTTTCTGTCGCTACATTACATAGGTACTTTTCTGTCGCTACATTACTTAGGTACTTTTCTGTCGCTACATTACTTAGGTACTTTTCTGTCGCTATATTACTTAGGTACCTTTCTGTCGCTACATTACTTAGGTACCTTCCTGTCGCTACATTACTTAGGTACCTTTCTGTCGCTACATTACTTAGGTACCTTTCTGTCGCTACATTACTTAGGTACCTATCTGTCGCTACATTACTTAGGTACCTTCCTGTCGCTACATTACTTAGGTCCTTTTCTTTCGCTACATTACTTAGGTACCTTTCTGTCGCTACATTACTTAGGTACCTTACTTCGCTACAATACAAGAGGTAACCTTTCTGTCGCTACATTACTTAGGAACTTTTTCTGCGCTACTTTACTTATGGTACTTTTCTGTCGCTATATTAACTTAGGTACCTTTCTGTCGCTACAATTACTTAGGACCTTTCTGTCGCTACATTACTTAGGGGTTACCTTTCTGTCGCTACCTTACTAGGTCCTTTCTGAGACACTTATGCAGACAATATGGGAATCTTGCATAAGTGTCTCAGTCTTCAACTTGTCGTTTTTCAAACCATTGCATCACAACTGTCAGAACACTGCTGCAGCATCATGGGATCTCTTACAAAGAATTCCTTCAACCTTGTTCAACCTTTGGACAAAGAACCTACTTCGAACTAGTGGATGGTTACCACTAAGAACCCGCCTCCCCTGCTTCAAGTCACCTCACTACAGTATATAATCCACTCTACGGCCCTATCTGACATCTACAAGATTGATGGACTGAACCCATCGACTCCAGATGAGGACTGATTACCTCATTCACCCTCCTCTCCTTACGCCTCCTCTTTGGATGGACCTGAAGACAGCCACTGTTGTGGCGAAACGTTTCCTGAATAAAGATTCCCATATGCTGCATAATGTCTCATCTTCAACTTGTCGTTTTTCAAACATTCATCACAAATGTCAGTTTTAATTCATTAATATTGATAACCGACACAAAGCTTAGTGACAAATTTTCTCAATAAAGAAGTCTCATTAATGACGTCTTTGAATTTTTCCAAGTATTGCCAAATAATTCTAACCTGATTAGTAAGCATTGTACAGGCCTAGTGCCCACGAGAGGAAGACCGAGTCAACTTGCAGTCTAATGCATTGACTCTACTTATCAGTTACACTCATATCCACTAAAACAAGGAGCACAGAATCTGACCTCAATCGCCAGCTATTAAGGTCTAACTCACCACTCTTGTAATTTATCTAACAAATTTCAAAAACTACACCAGTTTTAGCTTCAATGATGAATACAGCACTAAGAACATTTTAAGAATCTGTAAAAAAAAAAGGGGAAAAAAATTACTATAGCAAAACCACAAAAGAGAAACAATGAGAAACTTGAGGAGGAACACTTCAGTAGCCTGTTAGGCCACATACTAAGAACACAAGAAAGGAAGAACAGTGGCAGGAGGCTGTTGCTATACTTAGGCAGGTTCCTTTACAATTCATCCCAATAAAAAACATTTGCCCAACCCAATGTTCAATGCTACATAAAATAAGCTCTGATGTGCATATGTAAGTCCATCACTGAGCTTAATAACAGGTCACGTCAGAGCAAGTAACAGGTCACGTCTGAGCATCACCTCTAAGCAAAGTAATTCACCTCTGAGTTAAAAACAGGTCCTCATCTCAAGCTAAGGTACAGGTCATCTGTGCTAATCAGTCTCATCTGTGCAAAATACATGTCCATCAATCTAGAATAGAATCAATCAATCTTGTTTAGGCAACACTTTCACAATCTATTTCACTAAAAATTATTTGCCAATATTATTTTTCAATCTTCCAAGAAAAAGCTTGGTAAATCTATTTTACTCGTGTTTAATAAACGATCAAATCCATTGCCTCTTCCCAATGTATTTATCCAACCAAATTTTAAACTACACAAGTTTTAGCGTCAACAACTCTACTAGTAGAACCTTTTTTCCATAAATTTCCCTATTTATTACAAACCTACTACAGCATTTTAAATATGTTTGTAAGAATACAGACTATATGCAAATAAAAGAACACATTTGCTACTAACTAGTTACATTTCTAAAGTGTGACATATTTGCACTTTTTGTCCTTGTGTTTTTTCATAAGAACATAAGAAGGAGGAACACTGCAGCTGGCCTGTTTGGCCCATACAAGCAGTCCTTACAATGCATCCACTACAAACATTTGACCAACCCAAGTTTCAATCTAACCCAAGAAATAAGCTCATGTTCAAGTCCCTCCTCAAATCCAACCCCTCCCACTCATGTATTTATCCTACCTTCGGAAGCTACAGAAACCGGCGCTGACCAAGGACCTTCACAACTTCGATCCTTCACCTCCTTACAGTGGATGTAGAAAGAGGCCTTCCACCATGTTCCCTCCTGTCTTGTATAGTTATTTCTAGTTGTATTTTGTTGTACACTTTTGCTCACACGCCTACAGCTTGCACCTGGACCCAGGTACAATTTTCGCCCACAGACTTAACTACAAACAAGTTTTAAGTGTTTCTTGTGTGTAAGGTTTCGCCACAAGGAAGGAAGGTTCACTGTAACTCTTAACCTCACCCAACCGTGGATTGCTTGTGGTTTAATGTCTCGTCCACCAAGGAAGGAAGGGATCACTGAACCTAACCTAACTACCCTTGCGACAGCTGACTGAGCAACCAGAGCCCCTTGCCCTAGGTCTGGACCTGTCTGGCACTTCTTCCCAAAACCTAACCTCCTCCCAGAGCAAAGCTTGGCTTGGGTGTGACCTGGGTGCGACAGGTCTATTATACAATTTGTTACAGTGTCCCATTAGTTTGCCGAAAAATATATATAAAAAATAGGTGGGGGGGGGGGGGCATCCTGTAAAGACCCTTTCAGTGCTCGTGCTTACATCTTTTGTCCCTATGCCCAAGTTTCCCAGGATAGCACATTGTTTGAAGGATTACCACAAACTACGCACCTGGCAAATTACTACAGGGAACTCCTAGTTTTTGTGACTCTGTCTCACTTCGTAATATAATAGCAGCTTGTGGGGACGTCATTTTGTACAGTTTCCACGGAATCAAACAGTGTCTACAGCCTATGAATGCGGAATCTACAGAAACGCTCGCTGACCAGAGGACCTTCTACAACCTTCACCCTCCTACCAGGGATGTAGAGAGGGCCCTTCCCACCATTTCTCCTGTCTTTGAATAGTTATTTCTTGTTGGATTTTGTTTGAACACTTTTTTCTCACTCCCTCTACGCTTGCACCGTGTACACCAAGGTACTTCTACAATCTGATAAAAAAGTTGAAAATCCATGAATTTTAGGTAAAATATCAGGTTTTGTCTGAAAAGTGTTGTAAATCTTAAAAATCGTCCGAAATATGCATAAAACATCATTTTTACCCTATTTTTGCGATTTTTTTCCAATGCTTAAGCTATTTCAATATATTTCACGCATTTCATACATTTCATGGTATTTTTTAAAAATACCAAAAGCATGAAAAATGAAAAAACATGGTAACATGATGTTGTACTGCATATTTCGACGATTTGAGGGTATTTTGAGCACTTTTCACACACAAACCTTTTTTCTTAGCTAAAATACTGGATTTTCACAACTTGAAAATATATATTGACTCAATACTACACTAAAAAAAGCCAATTTAATAAGTTACTTTCAGCATAAAATTCAATTCCATCAGCATTCTGATAAAAAAATTTGAAAATCCATGAATATTATCTGAAATATCAGGTTTGTCTGAAAAGTGTTCTAAAGGCTAAAAAATCGTCGAAATATCGTAAAACATCATTTTACTATTTTCGATTTTTTCAATGCTTCAGTTATTTCATATATTTCAAGCATTCACATATATTTCATATATTTTTTAACATACCAAAACATTGAAAAAATCGAAAAATATGAAAAATGATGTTTTTTACTGCATATTTCACGATTTTTAGCATTTAGACACACTTTTTCAGACAAACCTGATATTTTAGCTAAAATTCATGGATTTTCAAATTTTTTTTTACCAGAATTGCTGATGGAATTGAAATTGTAATGCTGAAAGTACTTAAATATGATATTTTATGTAGTATGAGTCAATATATATTTTTGTTTTCTAGTGTGAAAATACTGTATTTTAGCTAAAAGAAAGGTTGTGTGAAAAGTGCTCAAATCCTCCAAATCGTCGAAATATCAGTAAAAACCATATTTTTTCGATTTTTCAATGCTTATGGTATTTATAAAATAAATATGAAATACATGAAAAGCTGATATATATGAAAGAGCTGAAGCATTGAACAAATCGAAAAAATATGGTAAAATGATTTTTGCCGGCATATTTCCGGCGATTTCAGAGCATTTAAGCACTGCTAGCAATTCTGATAAAGAAGTTTGAAAATCCAGGAAATTTAGCTAATCTTATCATCCACTGACAGTACTCTTCGAAAGGCACCTGACTTAACAGAAAAAATCAAGACTACATTTCGTTCCTTTAATAACAAAAGAACATAAGAAAGGAGAACACTGCAGCAGCCTGTTGGCCCATACTAAGGCAGGACTTTACATACTTCTACTCTCCTTACCCATTATCTACTTTGTATTGACTATGAAGCCACTGTGTCGAAACGTTTTCTTCAATAAAGATTCCCATGTTTTGCATAAGTTCTCAATTCCTTCAACTTGTCGGTTTTCAAAACCATTCTCACATCTGTCAACACTGCAACATCATGAATCTTGGTACAAAGACTTACAACGCTTGCCCAAACTTGGACATGACCTACTTACATGAGTGCAGGCCCCACTAAGATCCCGATGTCCTTACATTTCAACCCACTAACAAACATTTGACCTACCCAATGTTCAATGCTACCACAAGAAATAAGCTCTGATGTGGGCAAGGTCCCACTCAAATCCAACCCATCCCACTCATGTATTTACCCAACCGAAATATGAAATACCTCAAAGTCCAGCCTCAATAACCCAACTAGTAGACTGTTCCACTCATCTACCTACCCTATTTCCATAAGAACTTAAGACATAAGAAAGGAGGATCACTGCAGCACCCTGTTGGGTCATACTCGGCAGGTCCTTTACAATCCATTCCCCACTAACAAAGCATTTTGCCAAATCCAATGTTCAATGCCTACCCTAAAAAATAAGCGTCGATAACTCTATCCACGCATTTGCAAGGCCACTCAAATACCAGAGGTGTATTTCTAACTAAGATGCCATTGTGTTGCATGTCGGTTAACAATACTGAGAGGTTGGTAAGGTAAGACCACAGGCAACATTAGCAACTTTATTTCCGAAACCGTATCGGCCTTCACAGTAGGCTTCTCAGTCAATACAAAAGTAGGCAGAACAGTAGAATATTAAGACGGATGAATCAGTCCATCACCCTTAATTTGATAGTGGGAAGTTTTCATTCCCTAGTCAGAGAATAAATTACAAGTTGGAAATACATGGAAGATCACTTATTTTATGAAGATCCTGTGAGATAGGTTACTAGGAGATAGGATACTAGGAACAACACTCTAATCTGAAGCGACCTAGAATAGAAAATACTTGTGAACATAAAAGAAGGAACAACTGCATGAATTGTAAGGACCTGCCTAGATAAGGCCCAACAGGCCTCCTGCACTGTTCTTTTTCCTTTCTTATGTTCGTATTATGGCCTACAGGCCTACTGCAGTGTTCCACCTCAAGTTCTCATGTTTCACTTTTGGGGTTTTGCTATAGATATTTTTCCTTTTTTTACAGATCTCGTTAAATGATCTAAGTGCGTATCATCAATGAAGCTAAAACACTGTGTAGTTTTGAATTATGTTAGATAAATACAAGATTGTAGGTCAGATTCTGTGCTCCTTGTTTTTAGTGGATATGAGCCTGTAACTGACTAAGTAGAGTCAATGGCATGAGACAGAAAGTGACAAGGTCTTCCTCTCGTCGGGCCACAGCCTGCTACAATGCTCTACTAACTATATAAGATTTATAGGCAAAATACTTGGAAAAATTCAAAACGTCATTATGATACTCTCTTTATTGATATAATCCTTTCACTAAACTTGTCGGTTATCATATTAATGAATACAACTGACATCATGCTTTGATACATTTGATCATTGTTTCTGTATTTCATATCGACGAATGATGAAGTATCACTCTCAAGAAGCCTTAAATATTGTGCATTGTGTTAGTGCCAACATCTCAAGACTTTCAGGCAAAGTAGAAAGAGTTTTTTGGAAAACGTTTTCACAGAAGTGCAATTTGTTTTCAGCAAATATAACTTTCTGAGAGTATTTTCTAATTAGTACATATCTTGCAAGGCAAATTTTATAATCTTTCCATAGCATTTTAGCTTTTTTCTTCGACAATCGAATGATGCTCTTCTTCCGTCAAGACATCGAACCTCTGAAATTGAATATTCCTCTTGAAGAACTGCAACGACCGTTGAAACAAAGGCAAGAATTTCCTATGAGCCTTCATACAGTTCTCGTTTATAAGCACATTCAACCTAATACTTAGCATCCACCTACAGTACTTCTAAAGGCACCTACTTAACAGAAGAAAATAAGACTAGCATTCGTTCCTTTAATGAACATAAGAACAAAGAAAGGAGAACACGCACAGCCTGTTGCCCATACTAGGCAGGTCCCTTTACAAATCATCCCACTACAAACATTTTGAACCTACCCAATTTTCAATGCTACCCAAGAAATAAGCCTGAGTGCAAGTCCACTCAATCCAACCCATCCCACTCATGTATTACCCAACCTAAATTTGAAACTACCAAAGTCTAGCCTCAATAATCCTACAAAGACTGTTCCACTCATCACTACCCATTTCCATATGAACAAATGAGACATAAGAATGGAGGATCACTGCAAGCAGGCCTGTGGTCATACACGGCAGGTCCTTTAACAATCCATCCCACTAACAAGCATTTGCCCAAATCCAATTTGCAATGCCTCCCTAAAAATAAGGTCTGCTAACTCTATCCATCCAGTTGCAAAGAACCCACTCAAATACAAGAGGTGTTTTCTGTACTAAATGCCATTGCTTGCAGGTGGGTCTGGTATACAAACTGAGAGTTGGTAGGTAAGACTCACAGCAACAGTTAGGCAACTTTTGCCGAAACGTATCGCCTTCAACAAGTAGGCTACTTCAGTCGAATACAGAAAGTAGGGCCAGGAACAGTAGAGAAATGAAGAAGATTAATCAGTCCATCACCCTTGATTTGAGATTGGAGAAGTTCAAGTTCCATAGTCAGGAATAAATTAGAAGTTGGAAATACATGGATATTCACATATTTTATGAATATTCCCTGTGAGATAGGTTTTTAATACATGTTCTACAAAATCTAAACTGAAGCGACAGAATAGAAAAATACATGTGAACATAAAAAAGAAGGAAACACTGCACAGTGAGGCCTACTGGTTCAGGTAGACAGGTCCTTCCTCCCAAGGACCTAACAACCCAAGAACCCAACGTAGTCAGTATCGGGGTGGGGGTTGGTAAAATTGAAATTGTGCTTAAGAAATTTTTTTTGCACTCTATTTTTGATGGAAAACATGGGCACATCAAAGTTGGTTTGGATAAATTTTGGAGTAAACAGGTTGTATTTAAATGGACATGCACTCAGGTTGAAACAGGTATCAAAGATCATTGCTTTGGGTAAAACTGAAATGATCTTGGCATTTGCTCCCAATTTTCGAACATGTGCTATATCGAAGAAAGTCTCTGTAATAGGGTAGTTTGGTTGGGTAATTGGTACTTTTAGTTTGGTATAGGGTAGTTTTGTTTGTTTATATCTATAGTTTTTGTTAATACTATAGTTTGTTAATACTATAGTTTGTTAATAACATAGATAATGGGATTTAAATAGATTACTGGGATTTTATCAAGAAGTGTAAGCTACAAAGTCCAGAGGTCATGCTGCAGCTTTATACATCATTAGTAAGGCTTCACCTAGATTATGCAGCTCAATTCTGGTCTTATATTACAGAATGGAAACATAAATTCGTTGAAGACATCAGCGTATGATGACAAATTATTACATAGCATTAGAAATCTTCCTTATGAAGAAATATTGAAGACTCTTAAGTTACATTCAATTGGTAGACGAAGAATGAGGGGAGACCTGATCGAAGTGTATAAGTGGAAGATAGGTATTGGGCTGGTCAAATGTTTGTTAGTGGGATGAATTGTAAAAGACCTGCCTAGTATGGGCCAACAAGCCTGATGCAGTGTTCCTCCTTTCTTATGTTCCTATGTATTAATAAAGGGGATATTAACAAGGTCTTGAGGATATCTCTCCAAGAGAGAACCCGCAGTAATGGATTTAAATTAGATAAGTTTAGATTTAGAAAGGACATAGGAAAGTATTGGTTTGGAAATAGGGTAGTAGATGAGTGGAACAGACTACCTAGTTGGGTTATTGAGGCTAGGACTTTGGGTAGTTTCAAATTTAGGTTGGATAAATACATGAGTGGGAGGGGTTGGATTTGAGTGGGACTTGAACATCAGAGCTTATTTCTTGGGTAGCATTGAAAATTGGGTTGGTCAAATGTTTGTTAGTGGGATGAATTGTAAAGGACCTGCCTAGTATGGGCCAACAGGCCTGCTGCAGTGTTCCTCCTTTCTTATGTTCTTATGAAAAACACAAGGACAAAAGTGCAACTAATGTCACACTTTATGAAATGTAACTTTAGTTGCAAATGTGTTCTTTTACTTTGCATATTGTCTGTATTCTTACAAACATACATAAAATGCTGTAGCTAGGTTTGTAATAGGGAAATTTATGGAAAAAAAAGGTCTACATAGTAGAGTTGTTGACGCTAAAACCTTGGGTAGTTTAAAATTTAGGTTGGATAAATACATTAGGGAGAGGCATTGGATTTGATCGTTTATTAAACACGAGTAAATAGAATTACCCAAGCTTTTTTTGAGAAGCATTGAAAATAATATTTGGCAAATAATTTGTTAGTGAAATAGATTGTGAAAGTCGTGCATATTCAAGATTGATTTGATTCTATTCTAGATTGATGGACCTGTATTTAGCACAGATGCGACCTGTACTTAGCTCAGACGTGACCTGTATTTAGCTCAGTGATGACTTACATATGCACATCAGAGCTTATTTCTTATGTAGCATTGAAAATTGGGTTGGGCAAATGTTTTCTTATTGGGATGAATTGTAAAGGACCTGCCTAGTATAGGCCAACAGGCCTCCTGCACTGTTCTTCCTTTCTTATGTTCTTAGTATGGGCCAACAGGCCTACTGCAGTGTTCCACCTCAAGTTCTCATGTTTCTCTTTTGTGGTTTTGCTATAGTATATTTTTTCTTTTTTTTTTTACAGATCTCTTTTAAATGATCTTAGTGCTGTATCATCATTGAAGCTAAAACTCTGTGTAGTTTTGAAAATTTGTTAGATAAATACAAGAGTGTGAGTTAGACCTGAATAGCTTGCGATTGTAGGTCAGATTCTGTGCTCCTTGTTTTAGTGGATATGAGCTGAAAACTGACTAAGTAGAGTCAATGGCATTAGACAGAAAGTGACTAGGTCTTCCTCTCGTGGGCCACTAGGCCTGCTACAATGCTCTACTAATAATGTTAGATTTATTGGCAAAATACTTGGAAAATTCAAAGACGTCATTAATGAGACTCTTTATTGAGAAAATCTTGTCACTAAAAGCTTTGTGTCGGTTATCAATATTAAATGAATACAAACTGACATTTGTGATGAATGGTTTGAAAAACCGACAAGTTGAAGACTGAGACACTTATGCAGCATATGGGAATCTTTATTCAGGAAACGTTTCGCCACACAGTGGCTTCTTCAGTCCAATACAAAGAGGAAGGCGTAAGGAGAGGAGGAGAATGAGGTAATCAGTCCCTCAACCTGGAGTCGATGTGTTCAGTCCATCAATCTTGTAGAATGTACAGCATAGGGCCGTAGACGTGGCTTATATACTGTAGTGAGGTGACTTGAAGCAGGCGGAGGCGGGATCATAGTGGTACCATCCACTAGTCGAAGTAGGTCTTTGTCCAAAGGTTGAACAAGCGTTGAAGAATTCTTTGTAAGAAGATCCCATGATGCTGCAGTGTCTGACAGTTGTGATGAATGGTTTGAAAAAACCGACAAGTTGAAGACTGAGACACTTATGCAGCATATGGGAATCTTGCATAAGTGTCTCAGTCTTCAACTTGTCGGTTTTTCAAACCATTCATCACAACTGTCAGACACTGCAGCATCATGGGATTCTTCTTACAAAGAATTCTTCAACGCTTGTTCAACCTTTGGACAAAGACCTACTTCGACTAGTGGATGGGAACCACTATGATCCCGCCTCCGCCTGCTTCCAGTCACCTCACACAGTATATAAGCCACGTCTAACGGCCAATATGCTGTACATTCTACAAATTTGGATGGACCTGAAACACATCGACTCCAGGTTGAGGGACTGATTACCTCATTCTCCTCCTCTCCTTACGCCTTCCTCCTTTTGTATTGGACTGAAAAAAGCCACTGCGTTGGCGAAAAGTATCCTGAATAAAGATTCCCATATGCTGATAAGTGTCTCAGTCTTCAACTTTCGGTTTTTCAAACCATTCATCACAAATGTCGTTTGTATTCATCAATATATTGATAACCGACACAAAGCTTTTAGTGACAAGATTTTCTCAATAAAGAGTCTCATTATGACGTCTTTGAATTTTCCAAGTATTTTGCCAATAAATCTAACATTATTAGTAGAGCATGTAGCAGGCCTAGTGGCCACGAGAGGTAGACCTAGTCACTTTCTGGTCCAAATGCCATTGAACTCTACTTAGTCAGTTACAGCTCATATCCACTAAAACAAATGAGCACAGATTCTACCTACAATCGCAAGCATTCAGGTCTAACTCACCCTCTTGTATTTTATCTAAAATTTTCAAAACTACACAGAGTTTTAGCTTCAATGAATGATACAGCACTAAGACATTTAAAAGAGATCTGTAAAATAAAAAGAAAAAATATTACCTATAGCAAAACCACAAAAGAGAAACATTGAGAACTTGAGGTGAACACTGCAGTAGGCCTGTTGGCCCATACAAGAACATAAGAAAGGAAGAACAGTGCAAGAGGCCTGTTGGCCTATACTAGGCAGGTCCTTTTACACTTCATCCCATAAGAAAACATTTGCCCAACCAATTTTCATGCTAACCTAAGAAATAAGCTCTGATGTGCATAGTTTCATTCATCACTGAACTAAATACAGAGTCACGTCTGAGCTAAGTACAAGGTCACGTCTGAGCAGTCACCTCTAACAAAGTACAGGTCACCTCTTGGAGTTTTAAAACAGGTCTCATCTCCAAAGCTTAAGTACAGGGAACGACATCTGTGCTAAGTACAGGTCGCATCTGTGCTAAATACAGGTCCATACAATCTAGAATAGAATCAAATCAATCTTGAAATATGCACGACTTTCACAATCTATTTCACTAACAAATTATTATTGCCAATATTATTTTCAATGCATCTCAAGAAAAAGCTTGGGGTAAGTCTATTTACACTCGTGTTTAATAAACGAACAAATCCATGCACTCTCCTAATGTATTTATCCAACCTAAATTTTAAACTACCCAAGGTTTTAGCGTCAACAACTCTACTATGTGAGACCTTTTTTTTCCATAAATTTCCCTATTACAAACCTAGCTACAGCATTTATGTATGTTTGTAAGAATACAGACAATATGCAAAGTAAAAGAACACATATGCAACTAAAGTTACATTTCATAAAGTGTGACATTAGTTTGCACTTACTTTTGTCCTTGTGTTTTTCAAAGAACATAAGAAAGAGAGGAACACTGCAGCAGGCCTGTTGCCCATACTAGGCAGGTCCTTTTACAATTCACCCACTAACAAACCATTTTGACCAACCCCAAGTTTCAATGCTACTCCAAGAAATAAGCTCTGATGTTCAAGTCCCACTCAAATCCACCCCTCCCGACTCATGTATTTATACCAACCTAGCGGAACTACAGAAAACGCGTCGCTGGACCAGAGACTTCTACAACGTCTCAGCCCTCCTACAGTGGATGTAGAGAGTGCCTTCCCACCATGTTCTCCTGTCTGGTTATAGTTATTCTTGTGGATTTTTGTTGTACCCTTTTTTGCTCTCTCCCCTAGCCCGCTTGCACCGTGTACCCAAGGTACTATGTTTCCGCCCATCAACATTTACTACACAAGTTTTTAAGGTGTTTCCTTTGTGTGTAATGTTTCGTCCACAAGGAAGGAAGGGTTTCACTGTACCTAACCTAACCCAACCTGGAGTTGGCTTGATGTTTAATGTCTCGTCCACAAGGAAGGAAGGGATCACTGAACCTAACCTAACCCTAACCCTTTGCGACAGCTGACTGAGCAACCAGGATGCCCCTTGCCCTAGGGTCTTGACCTGTCTGGCACTTCTAAACCAAAACCTAACCTCCCCCAAGCAATCCTGTGGGCTGGAGTACTGGTTGCGACAGGTCTATTATACATTTGTACAGTGTCCCTTTAGGTTGCCCATCCTGGTAAGACCTTTCAGTGAGATCGTGCTTGAAAACTTTTTTGTCCCTGATGCCCAAGTTCCCAGGATAGCACATTGTTGGAAGGATTACCACAAACTCACACTGTCAGGAATTACTGATACAGGGGAAGCTCCTAGTTTCGTGATCTGGTCTCACTTCGTATATAACGCAGCTTGTGGACAGCATTTTGTACAGTTTTTCCACGAATACAACGTGTCTACAGCTGATGAAGTAGCGGGAATCTACAGAAACGCGTCGCTGACCAAGACCTTCTACAACGTCTCAGCCCTCCTACAGTGGATTGTCGAGAGGCCTTCCCACCATTTCTCCTGTCTGGTATAGTTTATTTTCTTGTTGGATTTTGTTGTACACTTTTTAGCTCTCTCCCTACAGCTTGCACCGTGTACCCAAGGTACAAAATGTTTCGCCCACAGACATTTACTACAACAAGTTTAATGTGTTTCTTGTGGTAATGTTTCCGTCCACAAGGAAGGAAGGGTTCACTGTACCTAACCTAACCCAACCTGAGTGGCTGTGTTTAAATGTCTCGTCCCACAAGGAAGGAAGGGATCACTGAACCTAACCCTAACCTACCCTTGCGAGGATGGGGGGGGGGGGCAGCTGACTGAGCAACAGGAGCCCTTGCCCTAGGGTCTTGACCTGTCTGGCACTTCTTGACCAAAACCTAACCCCTCCCCAGAGCAAGCCTGTGGGGCTTGGGAGTGACTGGTTGCGACAGGGTCGATATACAATTTGTTACAGTGCCCTTTAGTTGCCCATCCTGTAAAGTACCTTTCCAGTGAGTCGTGTGTGTGGCTTGAACATTATCATCTTTTGTCCCTTGATGCCCAAGTTCCGCAGGATAGCACATTTGTGTTGGAAGGATTACCACAAACACACCTGTCAGATTACTACAGGGGAAGGATTCCTATTTTGTGACCTGTCCCACTTCGTAATATATAAGCAGCTTGTGGGGACAGCATTTTGTACAGTGTTCCACGGAATACTAACAGTGTTCTACAGCCTGATGAAGTAAGCGGAATCTACAGAAACGCGTCCGCTGAAACCAGAGGACCTTCTACAACGCCTTCATCCCTCCTACAGTGTATGTAGAGAGGCCTTCCCAACCATGTTCTCCTGTCCCCTTGGATAGTTATTTCTTGTTTGGATTTTGCTGTACACTTTTTGCTCTCTCCCTACAGCTTGCACCGGTGTTACCCAAGGTACAATGTTTCGCCCACAGACATTACTACACAAGTTTTAAGGTTTTTCTTCGTTGTGTAATGTTTTCGACCAAAGAAGGAAGGGTTCACACTGTACCTAACCTAAACCCAACCTGGAGTTGGCTGTGTTTAATGTCTCGTCCACAAAGGAAGGAAGGGATTCACTGAAACCTAACCTAACCACCCTTGCGAACAGGCTGACTGAGCAACCGGAGCCCCTTTGCACTTGCCTAGGTCTTGACTGTCATCCTGGCAACTTCTTCCAAAACCTAACTCCTCCCAGGAAGGCAAGCCATGTGGCTTGGGATGAACTGGTTGCGACAGGTCTATTATACAATTTGTTACAGAGTCCCTTTATTGCCCATCCTGGTAAGACCTTTCAGTGAGTGTCGTGCTTGACAAAACATTTGTCCCTGATGCCCAAGTTTCCCAGGATAGCACATTGTTGGAAGGATTACCACAAACTCACCTGTCAGAATTTCTACAGGGGAAGGCTCCTAGTTTTGTGACCTGTCTCACTTCGTATATATAGCAGCTTGTGGGGACAGCAATTTTGGTACAGTTTCCACGGATACTAACAGTGTCAAAGCCATGATGAAGTAGCGGAATCTACAGAAACCGTCGTTCGCTGACCAAGGATATTCTACAACGTCTCAGCCCACCCTACAGTATGTTAAGAGGCCTTCCCACCATGTTCTCCTGTCTTGGTATAGTTATTTGCTTGTTGAATTTTGTGTACACTTTTTTGCTCTCTCCCTACAGCTTGCACCGTGTACCCAAGGTACAATGTTTCGCCCACAGACATTTACTACACAAGTTTTAAGGTGTTTCTTGTGTGTAATGTTTCGTCCACAAGGAAGGAAGGGTTCACTGTACCTAACCTAACCCAACCTGGAGTTGGCTTGTGTTTAATGTCTCGTCCACAAGGAAGGAAGGGATCACTGAACCTAACCTAACCTACCCTTGCGACAGCTGACTGAGCAACCAGGAGCCCCTTGCCCTAGGGTCTTAAATGCTACAAATTCGGCCACGACAAAAACACATGCACATCTACACAAGTCTGCTCCAGATGTTCAGCAACTGGCCACTTCTGGAATACTTGCAACCTCCCCCTTAAATGTTCTAACTGCGGCGGGTCACACACTGCAGTTGCAAATTCCTGCCCTTCTAGAAAGCACATTCTCTCCTCCCTCAGAGCAAACCAACCTCCCTCCCTACCCAACCCCTTCCCTGCTCCTCCTTCCCCTTCCTTACCTCCCACCCCTTACCACACCTCCCTCCCCTACCCCCAAAGCCTGGGCCTCCCCACGCACTTTGTCTACCTCCTTCTACTCTAACACACATCAAACACCAACACACAGCTACAAGCACTTCCTCCCTTCTACACCCACACTAAGACTACAAAACTAACTGTCAACTTGCCACTGCTGCCCACTCTGCGATGGTAAATCTCACAAGCTTACCAATCAGACTACTCACATGTCCTTAACCTATCTTGTCTGCTAACAATCTTCCCTCTTTTAATTATCCCTCCTTCTGCTTCTCTTCCAAGCCACCTACAACGCTCTCCCTCATTCACTCTTTCCCGCACCCCCCCACTTCCTACTCCCACCAGCTCTCCTCCCTCCACTACCCTCTCACTCATACTTCTAACAACCTCCCACCAACACCCCCCTACTGCTACTGCTACGACCACCCCTCCCCACCACTTCCTTACACACTTCATCCCTTCTCAAAGCTTCCACTTCCCACAGCTACCAAAACTCCACTTCCTCTGCATCCACCATCGCCCACTCCAACACAACCAAACCCCCATTCCAGTCCAACTCCACCTCCTCCAACAAATCCACTCAAACCTAAACCTACCCCAACTTTCTAACGGGACAGACCAAAGAACAAAAAAACAGATCCATCTTTCCTCCCCCTCCAGGAAACGGGTCCGTTTAGCACTTACAAACACACATCCACTGATGGCAACCACTATCACGCTTAAACCAAACTCCACCCCCGACATTAATGTGCTAAGACAAACCATTAAATCACGTTTAAGGCGATTCAGTTCAACGTACGTTCTTACTTACAATTAGACACCTACTGGCCCGCGCTCCTTGAAGCAGAAGAGTCCCAGATATTGTTTTGCAAACAGTTACCTGCCTCAAAGAGGCCCCTCAATGTATCCGCCATTAGGTTATACTGCACTAACAGACCCCCCTATGATCCCCACGATGGGGGTTGCCATCCTTGTCAATTCCAACATAAAACATGAAATTTTCTCCCAATCCCTTTTATTCACAACACATGTCATGCGGTCAGAATCCACACCCACCTTGGCCCCTTTATCTTTTTCACCACCTTGCCGCCCAAACACTACTCTCAACATACACGAACGACCTCTCCTTTAGTCTTCACCTACACAACACACCCAACTTACCTACTAGCTTACATGAATGCCAAACACACGTGCCTTTCATCACACCAGTAACAACCAACTTGGTCCACGCAACTACTCAACATCACAAACCATAAACAAACCTAATTCATCTTGGACCAGACTTACAATACCAATTCTTCAACCACACGGGCCAAGGCAAACACGACATCATTCTGGCAAACCGAGCCAGCTCCTCTATTCAACATTACAATCTCCCTGGGCCCTATTACAGGCTCTGATCACAATCCCCAGTCATCTTACACATCTCCTCCAACCCTATCCTCATTCCCAACCACACCTTCATTATCTCCTACAAGAACGCTGACTGGGATGCTTTCAAACAACACATAGACAATATTAAACCCCACCTTATACTACAACAACAAACCCTATCTCTGACATCGATACTCCAACTTGATCTCATCCATACAACCATTACACAAGCAGCCAACAATCGCAATACCAAAGAAAACTCACACCACTCGTTATTCCCTTCAAACCGTCACACAGAACAAGAAGTCTAATTATCTGCTACCACAACCCTTCCTCCTACAACACACATAGATTTAATCAAGAGTACGATTAGATCTCACTTACCTTAGAATACAACATTACGACAGCTAGACCAAGACCACAACATCACTGGTCAAGAACTAATACAACAATCGGACAGGCACGTGTTAAAAACACTAAAGCTTCCCTGGAACTTTATCAAAAAAATCAGAGTCACTACTCACACCAACAAATTCAAACACACACCCCACAACAACACACACATCTCAGACCCACAGGCTGCTACCAACACTTCAAACCCACATCTGGGAGAACATCTTCCACGCTCAACCCCACCTCACCCTAACGTTATTCAACACATTCAGACATAGAAACACGAACATCTGCACACACAACAAGAAACAAACACCAACAGCCACAACATCTAGACACTCTTACCTCCTCCCAAGAACTCGACACTCACTTTCACCAACACAACATTAAAACTCTCCTCAGACACCTTCCTCCAAAGCCTCTGGTGCCTGGCCTAAAACCATATTATCTGAAACACACCTTCCCCGACTCTATCATTACTTGGCCCTACAACAAAACTCCTCATGCCTCCCTTGCCTCTGGATACTTCCCTTCCTCTTCCAAAGCTGCTATGCTATCCTCCTTCCTAAACCCAATAAAAATCACTCTGACCCTAGAAACTATCGCCCTATCAGCCTCCTCGAAACTTTTTAGGAAAACCATTGTGAAAAACTCATTATCATCGCCTTCGCAGATACCTGAACATAATTCTCAACTTTCAGATGGCCAGTTTGGCTTTCAGAACACACATATCCACACAGGATGCCATTAACATCATTCTCAACTACAATCCACATAAACACAAAACAAAGAAACAGGACAGCCATGGTTGCAAAAGACGTGAAAAAGGCTTTTGACAATGTGTGGCAACGAGGGCTCAAGTACAAACTCTGGCACTAACTTCAACCTGCCTCTCATACTCGTAAACCCTTCCCTCTGCAACTTCCTAGACGGACGGCCGTACCATGAGAATCAAATTCCAAGGCTTACTCTGAATAACTTCACACAAATGCTGGAGGACCCCCTGGATCTGTCCTTATCCCCTAACCCTCTACATTTTAACACTAACACCAATCCAACACCTATATACCACAACTCCATCACACTAGCCTATGCAGACACTTTAACACAACTTATCACTCATGCCAATATAGATACACTCACACACAAAACACAAAATGAGTTGACAGGATTAAGCCATCTGGGAACCAAAAATGGGGAACAAACCAATGCAGCAAAATCCAGCATAACGTATTTTAACTACAGGAACGTGATACCTCCATTCCCTGTCGACCTCAGAACAGCTGACACCCGCACTTACTCCCTAATCACACAATCTGTCACCTGTCCATGGGCGTTTAATCTGACTACCTTCTTCCGTTTACACGGACACATTCACTCAAGGCATGCAATAGCAAGTAAGGCCCTTGCGGTCCTCTTACAAATCTGAAACATGCCTCTAACTCACCAAAACTACACCTCTTACAAATCCCTAATACGTCCCTATGATAACTTACTCTCCTCTAGCCCTCTCTCTTGCAGCAAAAACAAACTACATAAACTGAGCGTGTCCAACAAGGCGCTGCGGCTGGGTGTTGATGTCAGATGGGAGGAACCTTCGCCACAAGCGAGTCCTCCAATGCCCAGTTAGACTCCCTCTGCGCTGAATCTGTACTGGAAGAGGCTCAGTGACAGACAGATAGAACAAACTTGAGACACGACAAAAAAAAAAAATGACTACTGGACCTCTCTCCTTTGACGAAGACATTCGCAGACTCCACAAACCAACACATATGAACCTTTTTCTACTCCTTGCATGATCCTGCTCCTAACCCTACTTACAATAAACCTTGGATCCGCTGACAGGTACCTCTAAGACAGGTCCCATTCTCTTGAGACCGGCACGTTCGCCTTAGCTTTTTTGGGTTAAGACATGACTCAGTGCTGCCACCCCTCTCTTAGCTCCAAAGGGTCTCAAGTCCCTTTACTCCACTCACCCCCACCGGAGTCCCAACAGAAGAACGGAATTTCTCTTTCAATATCATGTCCCCCACTATCGCCTTTTGCTGCTTGGTTAAGCCCTGGCCTCTAATTCTACGACTAAGAAACACTCCTCTCCGCACTAATCATCGTCCTGTCCTCGTCTTCCCTCCCCGCTCATCCCATTTGGATCTACCTGAACATTCGTTCGTTCATAGTACAGCATTTTGTTACAGTTTCCACGGATACTAACAGTGTCTACAGCCTGATTGAATACGGAATCTACAGAAACGCGTCGCTGACCAGAGACCTTCTACAACGTCTTCACCCTCCTACAGTGGATGTAGAGAGGCCTTCCACCATGTTCTCCTGTCTTGGTATGAGTAATTTCTTTGTTGTGATTTTGTTGTAGCACTTTTTTTGCTCTCTCCCTCATCTTGCAACCGTGTACCCAAGGTACAATGTTTCGGCTCGCCCACAACATTTTCTACACAAGTTTTAAGGTGTTTTCTATGTGTGAATGTTTCGTCCACAAGGAAGGAAGGGTTCACTGTACCTAACGCTAACCCAACTGGAGTTGGCTTGTGTTTAATGTCTCGTCCACAAGGAAGGAAGGGGATCACTGAACCTACCTAACCTACCCTTTGCGACAGCTGACGAGCAACCCAGGAGCCCCTTGCCCTAGGGTCTTGACCTGTCTGGCACTTCTTACCAAACCATAACCTCCTCCCAAAGGCAAGCCTGTGGGCTTGGAGTGACTGGTTGCGACGGTCTATTATACAATTTTGTTACAGTGTCCCTTTAGTTGCCCATCCGTAAGACCTTCATGGAGTCGTGATGACAAACTTTTTGTCCCTGAATGCCCAAGTTCCCAGGATAGCACATTGTTGGCAGGATTACCACAAACCCCTGTCAGGAATTTACTACAGGGGAATGCCACCTAGTTTTGTGACCCTGTCTCACTTCAGTATATAAGCACTTGTGGGGAGACAGCATTTTGTACAGTTTCCAACGGAATACTAACAGTGTCCTACAAGCCTGATGAAGTAGCGGAATCTACAGAAACGCGTCGCTGACCAGAGGACCTTCTACAACTCTTCAGCCCTCCTACAGTGGAATAGTAGAGAGGACCTTCCCACCATGTTCTCCTGTCCTTGGTAAGTTATTTCTTGTTGGATTTTGTTGTACACTTTTTTGCTCTCTCCCTTACCCTTGCAAACCGTGTACCCAAGGACTTCTAGCAATTCCTGATAAAAAGTTTGAAAATCTATGTATTTTAGTAAAATATCAGGTTTGTTCTGAAAGTGTTGGAAATGCAAAAATCGCGTCGAAATATGCAGTAAAACATCATTTTACCCTATTTTTTCCTATATTTTTCAATGCTTCAGCTATTTCATATATTTCAAGCATTTCATACCATCTCATGTATTTTTTAAAAATACCAAAAGCATTGAAAAAATCGAAAAACATGTGTAAAATGGATGTTTTTACTGCATATTTCGACGATTTGGAGGATTTTGAGCACTTTCACACAAACCTTTCTTTTTAGACTAAAATACAATGGATTTTTCACACTTGAAATATATATTTGACTCAATTACTACACTAAAATATCATATTTAAGTTACTTCAAGCCTAAAATTCAATTCCATCAGCAATACTGATAAAAAAATTGAAAATCCATGAATTTTAGCTGAAATAATATCAGGTTTTTCTGAAAAGTGTTCTAAATGCTAAAAACGTCGAAATATAGCAGTAAAACACATTTTACCCTATTTTTCGATTTTCAATGCTTTCATTTATTTCATATATTTCCAAGCATTTCATATATTTCATATATTATTTAAATACCAAAAGCATTGAATAAATCCGAAAAATATGGAAAAATTGATGTTTTACTCATATTTTCGACGATTTTTAGCTTTAAACACTTTCAGACAAACCTGATATTTTTAGCTAAAATACATGGATTTTCAAATTTTGTTTATCAAATTGCTGATGGAATTGAATTTTTATGCAGCAAGTAACATAAATATGATATTTATTAGAGTGTAGTAATTAGATCAATATTATAATTTCAAGTGTGAAAATTACAATGTATTTAGACTAAAAAGAAAGGTTTGTGTGAAAATGCTCAAATCCTTCCACATCGTCGAAATATGCATAAAACCAAATTTTTCGATTTTTTCCAATGCTTTTGGTATTTTTAAAAATATATAAATACATGAAATGCTTGATACATATGAATAAAGCTGAAGCATTGAAAAAATCGAAAAATATGGTAAAATGATGTTTTTGCCGCATATTTCGGCGATTTCGAGCATATAGAGCACATCTAGCAATTCTTGATTAACGAAGTTTGAAAATCATGAATTTTAGCTAATACTTATCAAATCACACTGACAGTTACTTCAAAAGCGCACTGACTTAACAGAAGAAAATAAAGACTAGCATTCTTCCTTTAATGAACATAAGAACATTAGAAAGGAAGAACACTGCGGCAGTCCGTGGCCCATACTAGGCAAGGTCCTTTACATACTTCTACTCTCCTTACCCATTTCTACTTGTATTT
>NW_026506744.1:0-25233 GCF_026875155.1 Cherax quadricarinatus
CCCATAAAACCAAATAACGTCTACACACAGTCTAGCATCTTCACACAATTCTTTCATTACCAAGATCTACCTCAGCACCTTCATGTAAAAAATAATATATTTATAAAGCAGGAACACTACTTTGTAAAATTGTTCTGAGAATAATGGATCAGTTTATGTCTTTCAATGTGGCTTGCAGTTATTGATTCCATTAATTTTTAACACAATGGAGGTTAGGTTAATTATTCTATAATTCGAAGGTAACGGCATATCTCCTGCTTTATAAATGGACATCATGTATGATATTTTCCACCTGTCTAACACTATGTCAGTTTGTACTGATGTGTTGAATAGCCTGGCTAATGGTTTACTAAGTTCCTCTTTACATTCCTTTTAAAACCTTGAGAATATTCATCATGGCCCGGGGACTGGTTAGGTGTTAATATATATTTATTTGAGAACCATGTCACTAGTGACTTTGATTGTCCATAAATTATTTTTGTCCTGACCTATATAGTTTCTCATTTCTGAAATTACTCTCTTATTTTCCTGCCTAAAAACTTATAAAAAATAATGATTGTACACATTTCCATTATACTCTCGGTCAGCAGATCTGAGCAAGTTTCAAATATACCTCGAGAGGGTTTAGGGGGTCAACGCCCCCTCGGCCCTGTCTGTGACCAGGCCTCATACTGGATCAGGGCCTGATCAACCAAGCTATTACTGTTGGTCGCACGCAACCCGACCTACGAACCACAGCCCGGCTGGTCAGGTACTGACTTTAGGTGCCTGTTTAGTGTCTTGTTGAACACAGTCAGGGGTCTATTTATAATCCCCCTTACGTATGCTGGAAGGAAGTTGAACAGTCTTGGGCCCCTGACACTTACTGTGGTGTCTTTTATCGTGCTTTACATTGGTGGGATGTTGCATCGTCTGCCGAGTCTTTTGCTTTCATAAGAAGTGATAAGTGATCTACCTTTTAACTGATCTTACTCCAAAACATCTGAAAGAATTTTTTTAGACTAATCCTGGAATCCCTTGCGACTTTAACTTCATAAAAATTTTCGTTTTTTCAAAACAATTTACGTTTTTTCAAATTCCGTTTTTTCATTTATCTTTTAAATTGAATATATTGATTACGTAATGCCTTTCTCCTTTTTTGTCCTATGAGACGTTTTGTTTGTTGTACATATATTTTGCGTCATTTTTCTTTCATCTAATTTCCTTGTTTAGGAAAAAAGTTTCCTGGGCAATTTGAACTATACTTTGAAAAATGTTATACTGGCAACCATCCCCGCCTACCTGACCCACAGGATAGTGAAGAGTCAGTCCACACTAGTCTACCACATTCAGGTAATTTCTCAACCCTATGAAACTGATCAATCTGAAGTCAGGTACATAGAATATTGTAGTTATTATGGTTATTCCATGACGTATTTATTGAAACTGAGGGATTTGTGATTGCTTTCTTGAAGCTCCTCATTAACATGAACACTATTAATAACTCCCCGTTGATTATCACTATCACCTCTGCCGCAGAGAGTTGATTATCACTATCACCTCTGCCGCAGAGAGTTGATTATCACTATCACCTCTGCCGCAGAGAGTTGACTATCACTATCACCTCTGCCGCAGAGAGTTGATTATCACTATCACCTCTGCCGCAGAGAGTTGACTATCACTATCACCTCTGCCGCAGAGAGTTGATTATCACTATCACCTCTGCCGCAGAGAGTTGACTATCACTATCACCTCTGCCGCAGAGAGTTGACTATCACTATCACCTCTGCCGCAGAGAGTTGACTATCACTATCACCTCTGCCGCACAGAGTTGATTATCACTATCACCTCTGCCGCAGAGAGTTGATTATACTATCACCTCTGCCGCAGAGAGTTGACTATCACTATCACCTCTGCCGCAGAGAGTTGATTATCACTATCACCTCTGCCGCAGAGAGTTGATTATCACTATCACCTCTGCCGCAGAGAGTTGATTATCACTATCACCTCTGCCGCAGAGAGTTGATTATCACTATCCCTCTGCCGCAGAGAGTTGATTATCACTATCACCTCTGCCGCAGAGAGTTGATTATCACTATCACCTCTGCCGCAGAGAGTTGATTATCACTATCACCTCTGCCGCAGAGAGTTGATTATCACTATCACCTCTGCCGCAGAGATGTTGATTATCACTATCACCTCTGCCGCAGAGAGTTGATTATCACTATCACCTCTGCCGCAGAGAGTTGATTATCACTATCACCTCTGCCGCAGAGAGTTGATTATACACTATCACCTCTGCCGCAGAGAGTTGATTATCACTATCACCTCTGCCGCAGAGAGTTGATTATCACTATCACCTCTGCCGCAGAGAGTTGATTATCACTATCACCTCTGCCGCAGAGAGTTGATTATCACTATCACCTCTGCCGCAGAGAGTTGACTATCACTATCACCTCTGCCGCAGAGAGTTGACTATCACTACCACATCTGCCGCAGAGAGTTGACTATCACTATCACCTCTGCCGCAGAGAGTTGACTATCACTATCACCTCTGCCGCAGAGAGTTGATTATCACTATCACCTCTGCCGCAGAGAGTTGACTATCACTACACCTCTGCCGCAGAGAGTTGATTATCACTATCACCTCTGCCGCAGAGAGTTGACTATCACTACCACCTCTGCCGCAGAGAGTTGACTATCACTATCACCTCTGCCGCAGAGAGTTGACTATCACTATCACCTCTGCCGCAGAGAGTTGACTATCACTATCACCTCTGCCGCAGAGAGTTGATTATCACTATCCACCTCTGCCGGCAGAGATTGACTATCACTACCACCTCTGCCGCAGAGAGTTGACTAATCACTATCACCTCTGCCGCAGAGAGTTGACTAATCAATATCACCTCTGGCCGCAGAGAGTTGACTATCAATATCACCTCTGCCGCAGAGAGTTGATTTATCACTATCACCTCTGCCGCAGAGAGTTTTGACTATCACTACCACCTCTGCCGCAGAGAGTTGACTATCACTATCACCTCTGCCGCAGAGAGTTGACTATCACTATCACCTCTGCCGCAGAGAGTTGATTATCACTATCACCTCTGCCGCAGAGAGTTGATTATCACTATACACCTCTGCCGCAGAGAGTGACTATCACTATCACCTCTGCCGCAGAGAGTTGACTATCACTATCACCTCTGCCGCAGAGAGTTGACTATCACTATCACCTCTGCCGCAGAGAGTTGACTATCACTATCACCTCTGTCCTAGAGAGTTGACTATCACTAACACCTCTGCCGCAGAGAGTTGACTATCACTACCACCTCTGCCGCAGAGAGTTGACTATCACTATCACCTCTGCCGCAGAGAGTTGACTATCACTATCACCTCTGCCGCAGAGAGTTGACTATCACTATCACCTCTGCCCCAGAGAGTTGACTATCACTACCACCTCTGCCGCAGAGAGTTGACTATCACTACCACCTCTGCCGCAGAGAGTTGACTATCACTATCACCTCTGCCGCAGAGAGTTGACTATCACTATCACCTCTGCCGCAGAGAGTTGACTATCACTATCACCTCTGCCCCAGAGAGTTGACTATCACTACCACCTCTGCCCCAGAGAGTTGACTATCACTACCACCTCTGTCCTAGAGAGTTGACTATCACTACCACCTCTGCCGCAGAGAGTTGACTATCACTACCACCTCTGCCCTAGAGAGTTGACTATCACTATCACCTCTGCCGTAGAGAGTTGACTATCACTATCACCCCTGCCCTAGCGAGTTGACTATCACACCAACCTCTGCCCTAGAGAGTTGACTATCACTATCACCTCTGCCGCAGAGAGTTGACTATCACTACCACCTCTGCCGCAGAGAGTTGACTATCACTACCACCTCTGCCCCAGAGAGTTGACTATCACTATCACCTCTGCCGCAGAGAGTTGACTATCACTATCACCTCTGCCCCAGAGAGTTGACTATCACTACAGACTCTGCCCTAGAGAGTCAACTATCACTATCACCTCTGCCCTAGAGAGTTGACTATCACTATCACCTCTGCACCAGAAAGTTGACTATCACTACCACCTCTGCCCTAGAGAGTTGACTGTCACTACCACCTCTGCCCCAGAGAGTTGACTATCACTACCACCTCTGCTTTAGAGAGTTGACTATCACTACCACCTCTGCCCTAGCGAGTTGACTATCACAACCACCTCTGCCCTAGAGAGTTGACTATCACTATCACCTCTGCCCCAAAAAGTTGACTATCACTACCACCGATGCAACAGAAAGTTGACTATCACCATCACCTCTGCACCAGAGAGTTGACTATCACTACCACCTCTGCACCAGAGAGTTGACTATCACTATCACCTGTGCACCAGAGAGTTGACTATCACTATCACCTCTGCCCTAGAGAGTTGACTATCACTATCACCTCTGCACCAGAAAGTTGACTATCACTACCACCTCTGCCCTAGAGAGTTGACTGTCACTACCACCTCTGCCCCAGAGAGTTGACTATCACTACCACCTCTGCTTTAGAGAGTTGACTATCACTACCACCTCTGCCCTAGCGAGTTGACTATCACAACCACCTCTGCCCTAGAGAGTTGACTATCACTATCACCTCTGCCCCAAAAAGTTGACTATCACTACCACCGATGCAACAGAAAGTTGACTATCACCATCACCTCTGCACCAGAGAGTTGACTATCACTACCACCTCTGCACCAGAGAGTTGACTATCACTATCACCTGTGCACCAGAGAGTTGACTATCACTAACACCTCTGCCCTAGCGAGTTGAATATCACTATCACCTATGCCCCAGAGAGTTGACTATCACTACCACCTCTGCCGCAGAGAGTTGACTATCACTACCACTTCTGCTGCAGAGAGTTGACTATCACTACCACCTCTGCCGCAGAGAGTTGACTATCCCTACCACCTCTGCCGCAGATAGTTGACTATCACTACCACCTCTGCCCCAGAGAGTTCACTATCACTACCACCTCTGCCCGAGAGTTGACTATCACTACCGCCTCTGCCCTAGACAGTCGACTATCACTATCACCTCTGCCCAAGAGAGTTGACTATCACTATCACCTGTGCCCCAGAGAGTTGACTATCACTACCACCTCTGCCCTAGAGAGTTGACTATCACTACCACCTCTGCCCTAGAGTGTTGACTATCACTATCACCTCTACCCAGGAGAGTTGACTATCACTACCACCAATGCACCAGAGAGTTGACTATCACTATCACCTCTGCACCAGAGAGTTGACTATCACTACCACCACTGCACCAGAGAGTTGACTATCACTATCACCTCTGCACCAGAGAGTTGACTATCACTACCACCACTGCAGAGAGTTTGACTATCACTATCACCTCTGCACCAGAGAGTTGACTATCACTGCCACCTCTGCACCAGAGAGTTGACTATCACTAACACCTCTGCCCTAGCGAGTTGAATATCACTATCACCTCTGCCCCAGAGAGTTGACTATCACTACCACCTCTGCCGCAGAGAGCTGACTATCCCTACCACCTCTGCCCCAGAGAGTTGACTATCACCACCACCTCTGCACCAGAGAGTTGACTATCACTACCACCTCTGCCGCAGAGAGTTGACTATCACTACCACCTCTGCTGCAGAGAGTTGACTATCACTACCACCTCTGCTGCAGAGAGTCGACTATCACTACCACCTCTGCCGCAGAGAGTTGACTATCACTACCACCTCTGCCGCAGAGAGCTGACTATCCCTACCACCTCTGCCCCAGAGAGTTGACTATCACCACCACCTCTGCACCAGAGAGTTGACTATCACTACCACCTCTGCTGCAGAGAGTTGACTATCACTACCACCTCTGCTGCAGAGAGTTGACTATCACTACCACCTCTGCCGCAGAGAGTTGATTATCACTACCACCTCTGCCCCAGAGAGTTGACTATCACTACCTCGTCTGCCCTAGAGAGTTGACTATCACTACCACCTCTGCCCTAGAGAGTTGACTATCACTACCACCTCTGCCCAAGAGAGTGGACTATCACTACCACCTCTGCCCAAGAGAATTGACTATCACTATCACCTCTGCCCTAGAGAGTTGACTATCACTATCACCTCTGCCGTAGCGAGTTGACTATCACAACCACCTCTGCCCTAGAGAGTTGACTATCACTATCACCTCTGCCCCAGAGAGTTGACTATCACTACCACCTCTGCCGCAGAGAGTTGACTATCACTACCACCTCTGCCCCAGAGAGCTGACTACCACTATCACCTCTGCCCCTGAGAGTTGACTATCACTACCGCCTCTGCCCTAGAGAGTCGACTATCACTATCACCTCTGCCCTAGAGAGTTGACTATCACTATCACCTCTGCCCCAGAGAGATGACTATCACTACCACCTCTGCCCCAGAGAGTTGACTATCACTACCACCTGTGCCCTAGCGAGTTGACTATCACAACCACCTCTGCCCTAGAGAGTTGACTATCACTATAACCTCTTTCCCAGAAGGTTGACTATCACTACCACCTCTGCCGCAGAGAGTTGACTATCACTACCACCACTGCCCCAAAGAGTTGACTACCACTATCACCTCTGCCCCAGAGAGTTGACTATCACTACCACCTCTGCCCCAGAGAGTTGACTATCACCACCACCTCTGCACCAGAGAGTTGACTATCACTACCACCTCTGCCGCAGAGAGTTGACTATCACTACCACCTCTGCTGCAGAGAGTCGACTATCACTACCACCTCTGCCGCAGAGAGTTGACTATCACTACCACCTCTGCCCCAGAGAGTTGACTATCACTACCACCTCTGCCCTAGCGAGTTGACTATCACAACCACCTCTGCCCTAGAGAGTTGACTATCACTATCACCTCTGCCCCAGAGAGTTGACTATCACTACCACCTATGCACCAGAAAGTTGACTATCACTATCACCCCTGCACCAGAGAGTTGACTATCACTACCACCTCTGCACCAGTGAGTTGACTATCACTATCACCTCTGCACCAGAGAGTTGACTATCACTATCACCTCTGCACCAGAGAGTTGACTATCACTAACACCTCTGCCCTAGCGAGTTGAATATCACTATCACCTATGCCCCAGAGAGTTGACTATCACTACCACCTCTGCCGCAGAGAGTTGACTATCCCTACCACCTCTGCCCCAGAGAGTTGACTATCACTACCACCTCTGCCGCAGAGAGCTGACTATCACTACCACCTCTGCACCAGAGAGTTGACTATCACTACCACCTCTGCCGCAGAGTGTTGACTATCACTACCACCTCTGCACCAGAGAGTTGACTATCACTACTACCTCTGCCGCAGAGAGTTGACTATCACTACCACCTCTGCCGCAGAGAGTTGACTATCACTACCTCCTCTGCTGCAGAGAGTTGACTATCACTACCACCTCTGCCGCAGAGAGTTGACTATCACTACCACCTCTGCCCCTGAGAGTTGACTATCACTACCACCTCTGCCCCAGAGAGTTGACTATCACTACCACGTCTGCCCTAGAGAGTTGACTATCACTACCACCTCTGCCCTAGAGAGTTGACTATCACTACCACCTCTGCCCTAGAGAGTTGACTATCACTATCACCACTGCCCTAGAGAGTTGACTATCACTATCACCTCTGCCCTAGCGAGTTGACTATCACAACCACCTCTGCCCTAGAGAGTTGACTATCACTATCACCTCTGCCCCAGAGAGTTGACTATCACTACCACCTCTGCCGCAGAGAGTTGACTATCACTACCGCCTCTGCCCCAGAGAGTTGACTAACACTACCACCTCTGCCGCAGAGAGTTGACTATCACTACCACCTCTGCCCTAGAGAGTTGACAATCACTATCACCTCTGCCCTAGAGAGTTGAATATCACTATCACCTGTGCCCTAGCAAGTTGACTATCACAACCACCTCTGCCCTAGAGAGTTGACTATCAGTATCACCTCTGCCCCAGAGATTTGTCTATCACTACCACCTCTGCCCCAGAGAGTTGACTATCACTACCACCTCTGCCCCAGAGAGTTGACTATCACTACCACCTCTGCCCCAGAGAGTTGACTATTACTACCTCCTCTGCCCCAGAGAGTTGAATATCACTACCACCTCTGCCGCAGAGAGTTGACTATCACAACCACCTCTGCCCCAGAGAGTTGACTATCACTACCATCTCTGCCCCAGAGAGTTGACTATCACTACCACCTCTGCTGCAGAGAGTTGACTATCACTACCACCTCTGCCCCAGAGAGTTGACTATCACTACCATCTCTGCCCCAGAGAGTTGACTATCACTACCATTTGTGCCCCAGAGAGTTGACTATCACTACCACCTCTGCCCCAGAAAGTTGATTATCTCTACCACCTCTGCCCCAGAGAGTTAACTATCACTACCGCCTCTGCCCCAGAGAGTTGCCCATCACTACCGCCTCTGCCCCAGAGAGTTAACTATCGCTACCACCTCTGCCCCAGAGAGTTGACTATCAATACCACCTCTGCCCCAGAAAGTTGACTATCACTACCACCTCTGCCCCAGCGAGTTAACTATCACTACCACCTCTGCCCAGAGAGTTGACTATCACTACCACCTCTGCCCCAGAGAGTTGACTATCACTACCACCTCTGCCCCAGAGAGTTGACTATCACTACCACCTCTGCCCCAGAGAGTTGACTATCACTACCACCTCTGGCCCAGAGAGTTGACTATCACAACCACCTCTGCCCTAGAGAGTTGACTATCACTACCGCCTCTGCCGCAGAGAGTTGACTATCACTACCACCTCTGCCCCAGAGAGTTGCCCATCACTACCGCCTCTGCCCCAGAGAGTTGACTATCACTACCGCCTCTGCCCGAGAGAGTTGTCCATCACTACCGCCTCTGCCCTAGAGAGTTGACTATCACAACCACCTCTGCCCCAGAAAGTTGACTATCACTATCACCTCTGCCGCAGAGAGTTGACTATCACTACCACCTCTGCCCCAGAGAGTTGACTATCGCAACCGCGTCTGCCCTAGAGAGTTGACTATCACAACCACTTCTGCCTCAGAGAGTTGACTATCACTACCACCTCTGCCCTAGAGAGTTGACTATTACTATCACCTCTGCCGCAGAGAGTTGATTATCACTACCACCTCTGCCCTAGAGAGTTGACTGTCATTAACTCCTTTGCCCCAGAGAGTTGACTATCACTACCACCTCTGCCCTAGAGAGTTGACTATCACTATCACCTCTGCCCCAGAGAGTTGACTATCACTATCACCTCTGACCCAGAGAGTTGACTATCACTACCACCTCTGCCCTAGCGAGTTTACTATCACTATCACCTCTTCCGCAGAGAGTTGACTTTCACTATCACCTGTGGCGCAGAGAGTTGACTATCACTATCACCTCTGCCCTAGAGAGTTGACTATCACTACCACCTCTGACCCAGAGAGTTGACTATCACTATCACCTCTGCCACAGAGAGTTGACTATCACTATCACCTCTGCCCCAGAGAGTTGACTATCACTATCACCTCTGCCCCAGAGAGTTGACTATCACTACCACCTCTGCCCTAGAGAGTTGACTATCACTATCACGTCTGCTCCAGAGAGTTGACTATCACTATCACCTCTGCCCCAGAGAGTTGACTATCACTACCACCTCTGCCCTAGAGAGTTGACTATCACTACCTCCTCTGCCCTACAGAGTTGACTATCACTATCACATCTGCCCCAGAGAGTTGACTATCACTGTCACCTCTGCCCCAGAGAGTTGAGTCTCACTATCACCTCTGCCCCAGAGAGTTGACTATCACTACCACCTCTGCCCCAAAGAGTTGACTATCAATACCACCTCTGCCCTAGAGAGTTGACTATCACTATCACCTCTGCCCCAGAGAGTTGACTATCACTACCACTTCTGCTCCAGAGAGTTGACTATCACTATCACCTCTTTCCCACAGAGTTGACTATCACTACCACCTCTGCCCCAGAAAATTGACTATCACTACCACCTCTGCCCCAGAAAGTTGACTATCACTACCACCTCTGCCCCAGAGAGATGCATACCATCCTCTGCCTACATATCTTGTTTGCCGTGGATTTTGCCCCGGTATTCTACCCAGCAATTTACACCAATTTCCCCAGCCTTCGTTCACTTCCCATTTCTCTTCTAGACATAATTCAACGTATGATCGGAGCACTTTCTTAGTCCTAATTAAATCTATAATTGTCCATTACTTATCTGGGTGCTCCTGTCTCATGCTTTTTCCAGTAACATGGACAGATAATTGACAGGGACAAGGAATGAATAATCGTGCTGTAATAGGTTGGGTTTGATAATTATGACTACAATGTGTTCACACCAAATAGAGGAAGAGATATTCGTAATATGGCATTTGGGTATACGAATACTCCCGGGTACACAATACCCTCAGGTATACCAGTATCCCCGGGAAATTATTCTGACTGATTGCCCTAAAAGTATAACTGATAGGAATAAACATGATGACTGTCATAATATAATTATTCTTAGATTAACATTAAAACAAGTTAAATTTTGAAAATAACTGGACTAGTGTAAGTACAACTTCAGGATTTCAATAAGCAGGAAAGTTGTGGTAATGTAGGTTGTAGTTATGATAGACAAAAATACAACGATGTTTGCTCAATGTAGAACAGAGTTGCAAGTGTTGTCTCACTGCAGCTGGAATAGCTGCGTTTCACTGCAAATCCAGAAAACACAAATGCACTCCTATTAATTTTTTTTTATATTTTATTTAAAAAAAATACATTATAATACATTAAATAAAAGAACCCATTACCGGATCCTCCACAGAATATATAAATTTTTCATTTTCGAAATACACACTTCTGGTTTATCTTTGTGCTGACACAAAATATCCCTCATCCCCTATGATTTGTATCCCTTTACACCTATGCTAAATACAAGAATACACAAGATTATACATTTCATCAATCAAAATATATTACAATATGCATGAATATTTCAATTATACTTATCACCCAACTAATAGGTGTGCTTTGTCATTACACAGAATTAATACAAATATTACACAGAATTAATACAAATATTACACAGAATTAATACAAATATTACACAGAATTAATACAAATATTACACAGAATTAATACAAATATTACAAAGAATTAATACAAATATTACACAGAATTAATACAAATATTACACAGAATTAATACAAATATTGACAATCCTCACAACTTCCCGTCTTCTAAATACAGTGTACACACATTCAGTTACGTGTTGTTACGATCCAATCATAATTATTTACATCCCCCCCGCCTTTTCCCCAGTGCAAAAAATAAATGCCACTTGCACTAGATATCACAACATCTTACAATTGTTCACTTAACTTATAAAATAATAACTAATATAATTAAACCTTATGACAATATATAGATAATAACATTACTTGACAATAGTGAAGAATGTCAACTAATATGATAACAGTACACTACATATTGAAACACACACACTTAATACATATTCCCATATTTATATAAGTAGACACGTATTATCGTGTTCAACAAGATATAGAAGTATATTGACAAGTTTCAGAGCAATATCAGACTTGCTCTTTCACACACTAAATAACATAATATAACATTACAGAACTTAGTCGAATTGGTAAGCTGCCTCTCGCTTCCTATTGACTACCCAGGAAAACACTACAGTGAAATCAATTCTAAAATTCAGATTTTAAAGCTATTTAATTACTTGTATTCACTCCCCCCCTCCCTCTTATGCATGGACCAGTCCACCCAACCATTACAACACTAAATCGCGTAGTTCTCACAGCCATTCCACTATACGATACTGAAAAATCGGTAGCCATCTCGTCATACCATACGTCATTCCTCACTTTGTTTTATAAATTGTCCAGGCTAAAGCCTTTTCTTTCACTAACTCCCCCACCCCCACCACTCCTTCCATCGCTCACGATATAGAAATATTAATCTTGCCACTAAAATTACATGACGGACCCTCTCCACACCTATCGCCCATCCCTCTATATCCAAACTCACCCGTCCCTAAGTCCGCACTAACCCCACTCCACGCCGATATACCCAGACATCTGCGTAAACCATAGAGTGCCCTCTCGAATATGCTGACAGAAATTACACCACATGATATGCTCTTTTCCTCCCCCCCCCCACACAAAGCACAACATGGAGACTGCAGATTTCGCATATGATACAGTCGTCGTGAGTTAGCAAAATCCCATGTCCAAAAATCTTATACATAGGTTCCCTCACCCTTGATTTCAACAGAAAAACTTACGGAATGCTCCCAGATTCGTGTCAATTATATAACTGTAAAACACTGTCCCTTCCACCACCTCTTGGACCTTCCGACCTCCCTAAACACACGCCAATACATTTCCCGGGGAATTCTTACCTGTTAGTAAATATTAAAAAACACTCACACCACTCCTAAGTTCCTACCCCCCTCCCCCATTGGCCGCTGTCTTCCTTCACAGCCTCACTCTGATACCACGTTCCCCACCCATATCTCCGATACCAATGCTTCTACATAATGTCTTCAGTATGGTTACCCAATGAATTAAACCTAAAACCCCCATCACCAGCGATGTCCTCACATGCGTCTGCCGCAGCCAATGACAACCATATCCCCATATAAAACTCAGTACTTTCCTTTGACTCGCTGCACATCTTTCGCTATCCAGGGATGACACCACTGCCACATGCCACAATTTAGGATAAATGTGTGTATTGACCCACAGTGACTCTGTTGCATTGTCAAACCCACTCGGTCTTATCCTCCTAACCTTCGCAAGGCCCCTTGCACTACCTTCAGAATTTGCTCTCTAGCCCCTGCACTGCCCTCTGTAACCAATGCTCCACAAATTTGTTACTGTTGTAACGACCTGCATTGCATACCTATTCCCAGGTCCCCTCCCACCCACGATTCAACCTCCAGTAATTTCGACTTTCACTATTAACACACATACCTGTCGCCCCACTAAATATTTCGACGATTCTGCCTCACTCTTCAAACCCACCTCTCCCCTCATAAGCGGTCTTGTCAATCGACGTAACCAACTTTATCGTAGCACTCTATGCCTTACCTCCCCTCACCCACCCTGACATTATCAACCTATATAATGGGTCTTGCAGACATGCATAATAGGATCTGTCTTGGGGGGCATCCCTGCCTCAGCCCTACCCTACTAACCATCTTTCCCACCTTTCCATTTGTTTTACTCACAAAAATTTCTGCTCTCTATATAAACGTTCCGCCCACTGCACAATTTTCCTCACCCAAAACCCATCCTCCTCATAATCATCATAATGTCTCTCTCCACTCATTCATCCGTTTGCTTACATTCAAGCAAGTTAAATTCCGCGTCATCCTACGCTCCGCTATTAATAACCCTTTATCTCCCTGCCACTAACATTGCTCACCCTGGCACACCCACCTGTCGTAACTATAACCTTCCCAATTACTTTACGCAACGATTACCTAAATCTTGGCAAAACAATTTATAATTCCGGCATATTAATGACAAACCTCTATAATCTAGGCACTACTCTGTACTTTCCCTTTGGAACCATATCTACAAACACTGTTTTTTGTGTCATACTCATACTTCGTTATCTTCATCTCATTTCAAAACTGCAAAAGATTCCTTCATAACCTCCCAGTTGCACAAATTAAAAATCATTTTGGGATTCCATCTATCCAGGTGTTGGTTTCCCGACACTCATTCCCTTTAACAACATTAACACTTCCTCTTGTCTCTGGGCCCCTCTATCACGCTCTTTCTGCTGAATCCTGGTTCCTCTGTATTCCCTTCTCTAAACTCTTCAGGTCTTCATCTTCTTTTTCCCCCCTCTCATATATATCTCAACCATTATCAGCCAAAACCACTTCTTACTTTCCGGAGTACTAACCTCTATCTCACCTTATCCCCTCCCACAACCCGTATGTACGTCAAACTTCAGCATAGGTCATTATCCGCCTGCCGTATTTCAAGCACGCATTACACAGGCGGATGGTTTATCTCCCCATATAACACCTTAACCCCACCCTCTCAATCGCCTTCCATCAAATCTTGCATTTTCTGCATTCATCGTTGCAATTTGATAACCGCAATCTCTTGAACAGGATATACCCTTAAAACCTTGATTACACTGTTTCAGAATGCCCTTACAATAACTTGTCAATTCATTTCATAGACTTACTCCTATTCCTTTCCTCATATAAAAGCTTCGGATTCCTGGTTTAGCATATTCCGCCCACCATGCAGTGATTATCTCTCCCTTACTCCCCTCGGTCCACTCATTTTGTCCACTCAACAAAACTACACCCTCTTCCAATCCTCTAACAAGCTCACATTAAGTTGCCACTAAGTCATGTAGGGATCGTCAAACCACCCCATCCACGTCCACTACTACTCCTCTATGATCTGAAAACACAACATTCATAATTTCCGTGTTAGCCCCTGTAACCCAGGGGAGAGCATAAATACACGATTTAATCGGCAGCATATCCTCTCTACATAAGTACCTCCGCGTTCCACCTCTTCCCCTCAACTACATCTACTAGCGTGTTCCCCGACAAACATCCGGTAGGACCCCAACCACACAACATGCACAATCGCGGCTCCACATACTTCCTAGTATCACACTACTCAATCCTCTCCATATAATGAATAATTGGTAACCCCGCATATATAAATTAGTGTGTCCCATACAAATACTCTTTAAACGCCTCGTGCTGTCGCGGCATGTGTACACTCACAAAACACACATGTACCCCACCCCTTGTCCCATCCACCTCGCTAAACTCTCCCATCTCCTCCTTCCCAATGTAAACAATTGAAAAGGGGGGGGGGGGGGCAAACAAAATGGTCTCAGCTATTAAAACAGCAGCACTCCCTTAAGCATCCAGTTTACCCAGCAAACTTTATACATCTACAACAATTCCCTTCATACTTAAAATTTATGACATGTCACAATTATGACACGTTTCATGCTCTTTAAAATCACTCAAGATCTGCGCTTTACAGTGGCTTAGGCCATTTTACATTTAATGTTAGGCACTTCAAATGCTATCGGGGGTTCCAATCGACCGTGGGTCCATGGTATAACTTCGTTTTTGCACATTATACTATTCACAGTGTCCTTTTCTTGCCTCACCTTTCCCCCTACCCCTTCTCCCCCTGATAATTTTGTGGCAACATCCACTGAGTTTGTCTCTTTAAAGATCTTTTTTTTTTTTATTTTTTGATTTAGTTTTTTGATGGAACCGTCTTGTTGGGATGTATAGGTGCGGGTATACCCCCCCCCCCCCCCCCCCCCCCCCCAAATTTGAGGTAGGTGTCCCTTTGACTCTAACATGTGGTGTTGGGTGGTTTTACGCGTACGTCGGTTTGGGGCGGTGTAGCACACACACAGTGTAGCTGGAATTGACAAAGGTCGGACAAGTGAGGTATTGTCTTCTGCAGTGGGAGTGAAATTCTCGACTATGCATGTTGACAACAGGACTTGCAACTTATCACGTTGCACTAGTGGTCAAGGATGGTCAAGGGAGAGGCACCTTGGGACTCGGCCGTGTCAGTTGTCAACAGGCACATGGTCTCTTCAAAAGCTCTGCTCACGTTACACCGTAACAGGATAGTGAGCGAGTTAGTCTGACAAAGTGACATCATACTTTGTACAAGCAGTAACTCTGCTCGCGCTGAGATGCGCATGTCACAGCGAGTCAGACAGCGCCTGCGACAGGGATACTGCGGCTTGACAATGCTGGTCTCTACAACAACGTCCAGAGTTAGAGTGATGGTTATAGACTGGGCGGTCCCAGATGTGGTTTTGCACTGGTAAACAACGCGCTGATGGCCAGGAGGTGATGGGCAAGAGCTCTTACTACGATGTCGGTAGTACAAGAGACCGCGACCCCCGGGGATGAATGTGCTATGGAATACCACCGGTTTCAATGTAACGTAGTTCTAAGCACTGTGCATACTCTGAGACAGTGTAGCAGTATTGGATCCTCTAAGCGCACGCCCAGAAGGGCACATCACTCCGTTGAATTCACTTTCCACTCAGCTGGATCTTAAGCGGATCCTAAGGTCTGCCATGGTTTTGAACCCTAGAGCAGGTCATCCATGGAAAACTATGCCATCTACGACTAAGATTTTGCGCCTAAAGAGCTTGTGACCCTGTGAGTCCGCAAATTCGTAGCGGTGTGCGACCGCGAACCGTCAGCGGATTACCTGAGACCCCTCTCAAGTCTGAATGGCAGCGGCTTCTGTCAACATGGCCGCGTGAAGGCCATGTCTCGAAAAAAGGTGGAGTCAAACATTGAGGCTGGCTACAGAGGGCGGCCACTGAGTGGCGGCGAAATAGAACTAAGCTGGCAGACAGCATGGACTGTCGTGCAGACATACAGGCTGTCTACATACATCCAGCAACTAGCAATATCAGGTGTAAAAGTAGTTTTTGTTCAGGGAGGTATTGTGTATCACTTGAGAGGTTTGCTGTATAACAGTAATAGTGAGGTTGATTGAATGTGTATAGTATGGAGGGTGAGGTCGAACCTGAGAGGGGCGGGTTGTGTTGTGAGTGTTCTGAGGGATGTATTGAGGATTTTATGGTGGTTGATGTGGTGGGGAGGGGGGGATAATCCTTAGTGGAGCCACGTTCGTTGGTAGGGATATGAGGCACGATTTGGACAGAAATTATATAAGCAGGGTATAGATGGTTCGTGAGAGTGCAAACCTTCGATGTGGGGTTTTTGATCCACAGGGCTCTGGTAAGATGCAGATCTGAGTGGGATGGGAGTAGTTGTGTATTGTATTCTTGGGTACTGGAAATTAAATGTAGGGCTTCTTAGGGAGGAGGGGGAAGGGGCTGCTCTTTTCAGTGATGGTGGTTGGCATTTTGTTGGGAGGCTAGGGATAGGGGATAGATCTGTTTTCGGATTGGTGGGAAAATTGAGCCATACCTGAGAAGTGAATTTTTTTAGGTTAGGGACGAGAAGAGGCGAGGTGGGCGCGCTTTTTGGGTTGCGAAAGTTATTTGGAAGGACAGTTGCAGACTGTTATGATGGGCGAAGGTGGTGAAGGGGATGACATGGTAGTCTTCCAGAAGTAGAATAGCTTGAAATTTACCAATGATGGTTTGATGCAATCGAGGGGTTGATAAGCATCGAGTTTTGTTGGACTAAATATCGAGATCGACAAACGGTAACCACCATTTACAATTGGAGACAAGCACTGGGGTGGGAGAGGGTATCCAGAGGGTCAGGGCCTATGCAACACGGAAAGGTATGAGGTCTCTATGCTGATAGTGGTTTAGGGAGAAATTGGTGTAGGAGGAGATGGGGTTCCTGGGAGGGAATTTTTGGAGGGTGGCTCCTTAGTGGTTTTAAGAGTGTGTAGGATAGAGTGGGGTTGGAGTAGGTGGCATATGTGAGTTGAGGTTGAAGATGTGCAGTTTTGGGTTGAGTGCCGGGAAAACACCTGGATAGACGGAATACCGCAAATGATTTTTATAGAGCACTTTGGGGGTGTGTATTATGCAATGCCTGTTAGGGTTTGGATCCTATGTTAACTAGTAGGTGAAGCTGGGCAAAATCACAAAGTACGGGTTTGTTATAGTTTGGTGCCAAAGCAGAGGGCCGGGTAGGTTTTGAGTGCTTATCGAGCAATATTCTGATGGGCGAGATTACAGAAGGTGTTTTTGCGAAAATCTTAGAAGGTCAATGGGGTCGGTGATTCATGGGGGACAGTTTAGATCCGGGGAGGAGTATGCGGGCTAGGGTCATGGTAGTATTAGTAGGATTTTGCCTCAGAGGGTAAGTAGTAAGGGTGGATATTCTAAGGTCTGGATTGGGAGAGAAGCTTTAATGATTATGTGAGATAGGGAATTTAGTGATTGAGGGTATTGGAGAAGAATGGTTTTGGTTTAGGGAGAGCGGTTTGGGTTGGGTGAGAACGTTGCATGCTTATGCATCGATGAGAGACAGTGTAGAAATGGTAGGTTGGGTTTGTCCTGTAAGCATGGGGAGGGGTTTATAAGACGGGATGTCTGCTCTTCCCAAATACTCTTTGCAGTATGCAGCATCTTTCTATGTTCTGGGTGATGGTTGGGGATGGAAAGGAGGGTGATAGTGAGTTTTTGGGGGGAATATTTGTTGGGGGTTATGTAGATGATACAACTGTTTTACTTAATGAGATAGAGATTTAAGTTACAGTGGAAGGTGTACTTGAGATTTTTTGGGATGCAACTGGGATGAGAGTTTAATAAGCAGAAATCACGGTTGCTGGAGGTAGGCGATTGGTAGGGGACGTTGGGGAGGATTTTGGGCTGATAACTGTAGACAGGCTAAAGATTTGTGGGATTTTTGTACTTGTAAAATGCACCGGAGAGCAGGAGGGTTAAATCAGAAATGGTAATGGACAGAGTTTTGAGTAGGCTTAGGAGTCTCTGGGCCGGGGACGTAACCTTGCATCAAAGGGTTGTGGTGGTGAATATGCTGATTTATAGTAAGGTATGGGAGTGGCGGAAATTTATCCCTTACGAAAGTCAGGATATTAATGGAATTACAAAAGGAGAGTATTAAGGATGTGTGGGGTTTTGGGGGGGCCCGGTGGTTGGGCAAAGATGTGGTAATGACTGCTGTAAGACAGGGAGGTTGGGATTGATGGCATTAGGATCTGGGGTGAAGCGCTATATGTGAAACAGAGGTATATTTGGGCAGGGGGGGGAAAGGGGTCTTCGAGTGGGGGAGGTGATGGGGAGTCCGCAAAGGGTGGGAGGCAGGAACTTAGTTGAGTGTGAAAGATATGTGATGGTTTAAAGTTAAAGGTTCACAATGTTAAAAAACTCAAGGTAAAAGGGTTTGGGTGGGAGTGAGTCTTCGTCAGGAATCACTGAAAGGGATGGCAGTGTATCCCACATATGATTGGCGAGTGATATGGGTGGAATTTAGTAAATTTAAGAATAAAGGCAACAGTGAAGGAATTAGTATATAGATTTTTTTATGGGACTTTTGGCATCGAAAGAGGTGCTAAGACAAATGGGTTTTGTGAGAGAGGCTCATGCGGTTTTGTGGGGAAGTTGAAACTGCTTTCCTGTAGTTATATTTTTGTTCTGCTTTGGAGATGGTAAGTTTGGTGGTTGAAGAGGGTTTTCCTTTTATTGGGGGGGGGGTCAGATATCCACCCCTTAGGCTTTAATGTTAGATAGGGGAGGGATGCCCCAACGAGGTGGGGAGGGCTATCAGATATTTTGTATGTCTCTGGGGGATGAGGGAGGTGGGGGGAAAAACATTAGGATAAAAAGCATTTAGCCGTTTTTTTTTATAGGACAGCGTGTAGGAAAAACAATTAAATGGGGGGCCGTGGGTAACTAGTTTCCGAGGGATATCGTGGACTACTGTTGGAATGTCTACTCCGCTTGGTGATGGGGTGAGGGGAAAGGGCTTGTCTCTTCATTGTTGTGTCATTTTGGAGTGATTGGATGCCTGATGAGGAAGTTGACGGTTTGCAAGGTTTTGATGTGGGTAAAGTTTTTTTGCAGGGAGCCGTCAGGGGCTCCCGGGTATGTGAACCTTATGAATTTTGTAAAACCACAGAGTTAAAGTTGTATGTCATGTTCTGTTTTTTCTTTTATTGTTTATAAGAACCATTTTATATGGGGGTTATATTCATAATGTATATGTGGAGGATATTTCTTTATATATTCGAATCTGATGATAGCTTTATCCTTGTCATACGTCTTTTTTCTTATTGTATAATTGAAGGGGTATATTATGAACTATGTATGAGACTATATAAGTATTTTAGGGGTTTATATATACCCTCTATTTGTGTGGAAAGGTCATATTATATATTGAATGTTAATCGGTAACATTAACTTTGGTGGGTGTTTGGGGTGTTTGTGGGAACCAATGTCTTAGGTACAGTTTCTATTAGTGGAAAGTAATATAATCTTCTTTTCTACCCTCCACCACCGGGCAGTAGAAGCACTGTAGTTTCCTACCTCCAACACTGGACCCGAAGAAAAATCTGTAGTTCCTGCCTCTACCACTAGAAAAGTAGAAAACACTCTACTTTCTACCTCCACCACTGGACATAGAAGAACTCTACTTCCTAAACCTCCACCACAGGACAGTTTGAAGCACTCTACTTCCTACCTCCACCACTGGACAGTAGAAACCTCTACTTGCTTACCTCCACCACTGGACAGTATAAGCAGAGTACTTCCTACCTCCACCATTGGAGGTGGAAGCACTGTAAAATTCCTACGACCACTGGATGGTAGAAGCAATGTATTTTCCTAACTCCACCACTGGACAGCAAGAAGCACCAATACTTCATACATCCACCACTGAGCAGTAAAAACACTGTAATTTCTACTTCCATTCGTCTCTCTACCACTGGGAAGAGAGGACGCTTCTTGAGTCTCCCTACACGCCACCTGGTGGTGACTGCTTGACTTTGGCACCAACATGGTGGATCGTAATCAGCCGGAGAGTGAATACTGTCTGCACTGAATTGGTTCAAGGAACATTAAGCAGTGCGACAATGCATGTACTGTTATCGGCCATAATTAGGGACGTCTATGGATACTCCGAACGATGAATTGTACAGTGTAGCCCTTAATGGAATGACAAGGGTTTTTTGTGAAGTTTTACAAGAGCCGGCTTTTATGCCAGGATTGTGGATGAATTTCAGGAAAGGAGGATGAGTGTAAATCAGCAGTAGAGGTGTGTCTACATGAAGTCTCGAAATATTACACGTTGGGTAAAGGTACGTAATGTACCCTTTGAGGCAACGTCGTATCGAATTCAGGAAGCCTTCAGCAGTTATGGAACTGTTCATATGCCTAGTATGGGGGTGTGAGGGAGGACGGTCCATATGCAGGGCTGCCCGAGGGGTCCTACACCCTGAAGATGTCATTACGGTGGCCAATACCTCGTATGTTACGCAGACAGCTATAGGACCCATGGTATTCGTACACTATGTGGGGCTGAGGAAAACTTGCCGATTGTGTGATTCTTACGAGCATATTAGCTGCGCAGTGTCCTCGAAGGCAAGCCACCTAGGATGGCGACATTCGTGGATAGGGACCAACAACTGTGTACCGTGGATGTGGAGTTGGAGGTTGCGGATGGCCAGAAGACGAATCTCTGGAGTGAGGAGGTGGACAAGGTGGAAGAGCTGTTGGGGACATGTGTTACCCTCCCGGAGGTGACAGGGGAGAGCCCCCCATCGCCTGAGGGAAGGGTGGACGTGGAAGAGTCTACCCAGGAGAGGATGTTGGAAGCAGTGCTGCAGAGTTCTTGATGTGCCGGAGGACTGGTGGAGGACGGACCCGAGAGGTTACGTGAGGATGTTGGAAGCAGTGCTGCAGGAGTTCTTGGATGTGCCGGAGGACTGGGTGAGGACGGACCCGAGAGGTTACGTGAGGAGCAGCCGCTGGATGGGCAGCAGGGGAAGGTGGAGGACTCGAGGAATGACAGGGAGGACAGGGAAGTGGTGGTGGAAGTCCATCAGGAGGACTCACATGAGGTAGATATGTGTGTGAGACTCACGCAAACGGACTGAGGGTGCCTTGGATATCGATGAGGTTTTAACACCAGGGCAGAGACCAGGGAAGAAGTCATGGGTAGCTGTGTGGGGAAAGCAAGCAGGGGAGTGGGTTGTTACCGGGGAAGCTCGGTGGGGAGGGCAAGGAGGGGTTGGTGGACAGGTTAGGAAGAATGATAAAAATGGTATGGTACCATGAAAGGTGAATTGAGTAAGCCACAGCGGCATAGGGTTAAGCCGCCTTTTCTGGAAGTTCAAAGTGTGTCACAATAAATGTAAATGGTCTTAAATCTGAGGTAAAACGGGTTTGGTTAGAAGTTTGATGTAGATGTATGTTTTTTGCAGGAGCATAACCATAGGTTAGGGTGTGAATTGCGTTTGCGGGGTTATAACCTATTGTCAGTAATGCTTTGCAATTAAAAGGAGGGGTGGTAGTGGCTGTAAAGGAGACCAGCCCATTGCGTGTCATGGGTTGGGAGGAGGGGGGAGGGTGGATGGTCGTAAGGTAGATGGGCAACTGGGGGGTGGTGGGAGAGTATGTATTCATTGGAGTTTTTATATGCCGGCATGCAACAATGTTAGAGTGAAAGTTGATTTTGTCCGTGATGTTTTGATGTATTATTTGCGGGAATTTACCTTCCATAAACTGTGACTTGGAGGTGATTGTGAATTGTGTGATTTAGGTATGAGGGACGTCTCACCGAGGGGGGCAGATGTGTCTTGGTGCTCTAAGGGATGTGTCAAGGGATGTAGGAATGGGGAGGGGGGAGTATGAGGTGGAGCACTAACGTTTTTCATTCGTGGGAATTATGAGGCGAGGTTAGATAGGATATATGTGATGCAGGGGATTGGTGTGGAGAGGGTGGAGGGCCTTTCGATGTCGGTTTTTTGGATCACAGGCGGTGATAGCTGATCTGCGGGTTGGATGGTATAGTACGCATATATGCTTGGGTATTGGAAATTGAATGTGAGGCTTCTGCAGGATGGGGATTGAAGGCTCTTCCTTGAGGAATGGTGGAGACATTTCTGGATGATAGGGATGGTGAAATGGATTTGCTTGACTGGTGGGAGATGCGGGCTAAGACAGGAATTGCAGAGTTTTTCAGCATACGTGGAAGGGAACAGGCACGGTGGCGGTATGGTTTACAAAACTACCTGGAGGGACAGCTGAATGCTGTTTACGACGGGGGGGGGTAGGGAAGGTAATGCGAGGGGATGTGAATGGTTTAAGGAGTAGGATTGAGGAGTTACATAATGAAAGGTTAAATGCGATTAGAGTTAGGGGGGTTAGAGGAGGTGTTTAAAGGGTGATCGACCATCAGGTTATGTCCTGAGAAAATTTAGGGAAAGCAGATGGTGACTACCATAGCGCATCTAGTGGGTCGCTGATGGGGGCGTTGGTTATGTGGTGGGTCAAGGCCTTACTGATATGGATGGCATTAGCGTTTATGCAGATTATTGGTTTAGGGAGAAATGGAGGAGGAACAGGGAAGTTACAGTGAGGAGATATTTGGGGTTATGCAGAATAACATTGTATTGGGGACAACAGGACAGGAAATGCTGGAGGGTAGTATTAGTGAGAGGAGGCGGGGGAGGCGTTTTATGGGATTTAGTTAGGGTAAGACGCCGGGCATTGATGGAATACCGAATGATTTTTATAGAATTTATTGGAAGTGCATTAGGTATGGGTTAGTGGAGGTCTTGAATTAACATGTGGAGCAGGGGAGGATGGGGAAGACACAGAAAACCGGGATCGTTGTGTTGGTGCCGAAGAAGAAGGAAGGGAAAGTACTGAGTGATTATAGAGCGATATCCTTAATTAATGTGTGCCGATTATAAAATTTATGCTAAAATTCTGGCAATAGACTGAAGAAGGTTCTAGGATCAGTGATACATGGGGACAGTTTGGCATCCCGGAAGAAGTATGAGGGAGGGGCATAGCCCACATAAGGGATTTTATTGAGAGCTGCACCGGGGGGAATACTCGGTTAGATTGGGCTAATGCGTATGATTGTGTGAATAGGGATTTCTTAAAAGGTTTGTTTGGAAAAGTTGGGTTTGGGGGGGAGGGTGGTGAGATGGGTACAAACCTTGTATGAGGGAGCGGTTATTAGGGTACAGGTTAATGGTAAGTTGGGGACCCAGTACTAATGGAGAGAGGTTTGAGGCAGGGTTGTCCACTCTCTCAGTTACTGTTTGCCTGCGTACAGAATCCATTTTATGGGCTAGAGGATGAGGTGATGGATGGACAGGGGTAATGGGGGGTGGGCGGGGGGGTTATTGTTGGGTATGTAGATGATACTACAGTTTTGGTAATGCATGAAGAAGATCTAAGGAAGGTTGGTGGAGTCATTCAGATATTTGGGGATGCTACGGGTATGAGAGTTAATTTAATGAAGTCGAGACTATTAGAGGTGGGGGATTGGATAGGCGGGAGCTTGGGGGAGGGGTTGGGATGGTCAGTAGTGGACCAGAATTAGGTTTGTGAAGTATGGTACATGGCAGAAAGTGCAGGATTGTAGGAAGATAAATTCAGAATTAGTTACGGGTAGGGTTTTGGGTAGGCTGGGAGGCTTAAGGGCTAGGGATGTAACATTACAGCAGAGAGTTTTAGTGGTCAACTCTCTGGTTTACAGTAAGGGTGTGGGGAGTGGCTGAGGTGTTCCCTTTAAGAGCACAGGATATTGCGGAAATCCAGAGGAAGGTTCTAAGGTATGTGTGGGGGTTTGGGAGGGCATGGTTGCACAAGGACGTGGTGATGACGGATGTGAGACATGGGGTCTTGGCCTGATAGCAGTGGTCATAGAGTAATGGCTTTATATATTAAACAAAGATTACATCCGGACTGGGGGGAACCGAGGAGTCAGGGTAGGTAGGGTAATGGAGGATGCACGAAGATGGTGGTGTGGAAGGGATTTGAGGTATTGTGAAGACATGTTGGGGTTTTTATTGAATGTAGAACAGGTGTCCAAATTAAAGGTCAAACGGATGGTGGGTGCTGTGGTGGGTAAGGGTGTCTTACAGGGGCTTGCTGTATATCCAACATATGACTGGATGAGCATATGGAGGGAGCTTGGCTTGCTTAGAATACCAGCGGAGGTACGGGAGTTAGAATATCGTTTTCTAATGGGAATTTTGGCCTCTAGGGATGTGTTGTGTAAAATGGGTCTTGTAAGAGAGGCCTCATGTTTGCACTGTGGGGACACCGAAACGGCTTTTTATGTCCCTCTTTGGAGGCTGTGAGAGTATGTATGGTGAGCGTTATCAGACTTTTTTTTTTTGGGGGGGGGAATGGCCATTCCTAAGGGCTTTAATGTTGGAATGTAACTGGGGTGCCGGGTGATGTGGGTAGGGCTTAATGTATGTCATGATGGATTATTTACATGTATCTGGGGGATGAGGGAGGTTCGGGGAGAGTTGAGAATAAAAGCGTTAGCAGCGAGTATTTTATAGAACAATGTGTAGAATAGGCAAGTCTATGGGAGCGTGTGGTAACTAGCTTCTCGGAGGGTTACCAGAATCTCACTGTGGGTGGCCTCCCCTCATGAACCCAGGGGCAGGCAAAGGGTTGGTTTGCTGTTATGCAAAAATGGGGATAGCTGGGGCTTGAGCCTGGTCAAATAA
>NW_026506745.1:0-20947 GCF_026875155.1 Cherax quadricarinatus
TTAAGGTTTTTTGTATTCAATCCAGAACAGAATGACTTTAAATTTACAAGTTAATAATGTAAACCTTACTTAAACGAATGAAAAAAAATTTGATAATTTCGCAAAAAAGAAGTATAAATATTAAAATTTCTCAGGTCATACTTCAGCTTTATATATCTTTGCTTAAAGCCTCATTTAGATTAGGGGCTCAGTTCTGGTCTCCATACTTCAGCATGTGTGTGTGTATGCGATGGAAAATATACAGAGAAGAATGGTAAATTCGATCCCATAATCAGAAACCTTTTTCCTACGAATATAAGCTGAAGGCAGTGAATTTGAACTCTCGAAATGAGTGGAATTAGAGGGATGTGATCGAAATGTACAAAGGGAAAAAGTGGGAAATTTAAATTTAAAGGGGATATCAGTAAGTGTTAAAAAATATCCAACGAAGCTGGGTTAGCAGTAACGGATTCAGGTTGGAGAATTTTGGGTTTTAAATTTAAGATTTAGGGAATACTGGTTTAGCAATAGTTGTGAATGAACAAACTCTTAAGTAGAGATAGCGAGTCAAAATCTGATATTCTTAACTCATCTCCTAGCTTCATAACTTATATTTCATTTAAATGTTAAGGCCCTTTAAAACATTCCAGTCTTTTTGCAGCTTCGTTCTTGTTAGGAATTCTTGATAGGATGATGGTATCAAGGGAATCAACTGTAGACTGTTATGAGGCGGTATTCATAGAGGAGCCCAGCCTATCACTTCTGCCCACTTGCTATGCCTGTACAGTCTGAGACAGAGGCTTGTGAGGGACGGCCTATGTGTGGAGATACGTCACGGTTGGCGTGTGTGTGTGTGGTGTGGTGGTGGGGCCAAAAGAGCTAGTAAATATTTTATATATTTTATATATATATATATATATTTAAATATTCTACAAAATAATACTTTTGACATTCCCTTCCGATTGAATCCCTTCTTTTTGGCATCTTCCTCAAACAAGGCTGTGTTGGAGTTTATTTCCCTGGAGGTTATTAATAATCACTAAGCACGAATTGAGAAACCATACCACGGGTGAGGATAGAACCCGCAATCGTGTCATTACGATTTCGTGAGTCACGAATGAGACCCAGATCAAAGATTGCCGTAGATACTCTACCATCTTGTTTTCTAGTAATTTTATTGATTTTTATTAAATTTTTCTTATCCACGCTAATAATCTTGAAAGTTGCGCCGGCTAGTATCTTTAGTTTGCTAAATAACTTTGTGTAGCAGAAGCTTTCTTACAGTGTGGTAATATGCACTCCATCAGTTCCTTTCTCTCTTTCTCTGTTTTCTGTTTAGGTTTTTAGGGTACATCTCCTATTTCTCACTCCATGCTGATAATCTGTGATGAGTTTAAAGCATTCTAGATTTTAAACAAGTCGTTCTCTTCATAGTTTATTAGTAACTTGCTTGTTACGTTTGTTAAGCAGTTCATACAATTGCTTTCATAGTGTATTCCATTATTGGTTTACTCCATATTTTTAGAACCTCATAAATGTTTGCGATCTATATTGATCTACATTGAAATTCCTTACTTTCACTCGTATTATCGCTATCGTTGTTGCTGTGCTGAAGTTCTAGCTTTGATGTCTTTAATTTTTTTTTCTCTGTGTTAAGGGTATTTTTTGTATTTTCATGTGTATTTTGAAGTTATTTTGGCGAACGAGTTGTACGTGGCGGCCACAGAGCTTCTGGGACCTCCCAAAACCAAGCTCATCCAGTTTTCTGTTAATCCAGGAGAAAATCACTGCACCTCTGAGATATTTTTTAAGAAATATTCGACTACAAACCTGGACTGTTACTTTTAAGACTCACTCTGCCATGAACTTAAAATCCCAACCCGTTCCCTGATATGATTACCACCTATTTTTTGCTCAGGTGTGTTTTACAGGTATAACAACCGTGGTAATAGAATACCGACAAATTGATTTTGAAAGACACAATGAGCAAACGCTATGACATATTAGAAAACGTTTCTGTTCTGTGACCTTGATCACTTCTGTCATAAATGATTTTTACTCTCCGTATGTCAAATATGATCATGGTGACAGACCGTAACGTTTTACTAAACAAGTCCTCAAGTGTTTGTCACGTGGCTTCTAAAACAAGTGTGTTCCCTCCCTCGCATTTTCCCCACACTTTTTCTTACTAGTTGTTTTTAGGGAAGAGTATATTCCTGATTCTATTAACTTGCTTCGGAAACAGTGGTAGCACGGAGTTCTTCACTCGGGAATTTTATTTTGCGTGTTTATGACATCGTTAATGTTGTAAAGATTATTTGTTTGCCCTGCAGTCACCTGGCGTGACCGAGTGGTCACTCGCTTGTCTCGTTAGGAAGGGCGGGGATTCCTTCTCAGAGGAGAGAACCTCCACAGATTCACAGTTATATAATATACATTTATAACTGCGTGACAGTACTTTACTGATTTTTTTTATGAGTAGTTGGAGATTATGTGAGTGCCGATGAGGACGAGTGTCATGATTTTGGTTGTTGTGGAAGGGGCTGTGGTCCCCCCCCCCCCCCCCCCCCCAAGGAAGAATAAAGGCGTACATGGTCTTGGTGTCAAGAACAAGCGCAACTATAATGTGACACGATAAGATTTTCGTTACGAGTTTTAACCCCGCAGGGTTAGCCCCCCAGGGAATAACCCAAGGCAAGTCATTGCGTTCAGTCGACTAACACCCAGTACCTAATTGCGGCTAGGTGAACAGGACAATAGGTGTAAAGGAAACTTGTTGAAATGTTTCCACCACCCCCCGGAATCGAACCCGTCCCTCCGTGTGTGAAGCGGAGCTTTAGCCCCATGGCCATTTCAATTGAGGCAACGTTTCGCTCTCCAGGAGCTTTGTCAAGCCATTATCGGCTTGATAACATTATACAGTGGCTTGTGATTTGAATTTATTGTCTTACAGATGATAGTGTTTTAAGGAGTAAGCGAAGAGTTTAAAATGGTAGTGTGTCAGGACCGCCTTGCGGTGAATGATGCGTGAGTTGGTTCATGGTTAGTCGGACTACTGGGGAGGAGGTTTACACACTCGATTTTGGTTTGCAGGGGTCAGATTCAGCTCTTCACATGGGCTCCACCATCTCACTGTGGGGCCGCTACTACTCGGTTTACTCATGGTAGTGAGACTTCCTCATACCTGCTTCTTAAAGCTCTGTATAGATCCTGCCACTCTGCCATTTTGGTGACTTGGTGTTCCACTTCCTGACACTCTAAGGCTCTAAAAGTATTTCCTGACATCTGTAATTTTGAGCTTTCACTTGCCCCACGAGTACCTGAAACCCTGTTAAACATACTTCTAGTCCACCCTCTAATATAGTTATTTTGCATGTTGTAATCATGTCCCTGTTCCTCATAGTGTATCAGGGTTGCATTTTTTTTTTTCCATCAATTTTTGTTACATGCTTCATCAGATGTGGGTTCCATAACGGTGGTGCTCCTTGTTAAGGTTTCCTGAAAGCTACCTTAACTATGCCAGCCTTGCATTTACTGACAGTTATTCGGAGATGTGCATTTCAGGCGAAATGCTAGGAACTATGCTCATCCCCGAGATCCTTCTCTTTCAGGGAGGCTTACACCTTTTGCCCCAAGCCTGTATTTAATTTCCTTTCTGGACTCCCCCCCCCCTGATTTTTTAATAACATTTCCTTTGTTAAATATTAATAACCAACTTGTCAGATCAAGCCTGGGGTTAGTGCCCAGATGTACATGAAGTCAGTCATTGTTCCCTCTCGCACATTAGTCTCACATTATCTTCGAACAGGGTTGGTAGCTCACTCAGTACAACACATTGAGTGTCCCATGTTTCGCTCTTGTTGGTACAGGTCAAAGATTGGGCGAGTTTTCCTACAACCTGCGTCCCTGTTCACCTAGCAGCAAGTAGGTATCTGGGGTTACCGCCTGGTGGGGTTACATTCTGGGGTACAAGATTAATCTAAGTTGCCCGAAATGCTCTGCATAACCCAGGGGCTTTAAATAGTATGTCCTTGATGTCAGCTATGTCTGTACCAGTTGTATCGTGTACGGTGGAATAAAAATTATTATAAAAAAAATAATTGTGGGTAAGGAGGAATGTTGGGAGGGGGAGAAGAAGAAATGGAGAGGGTCAGAGGGAAGGGTTGGAGAGTCAAAGTCCGTTGGTGTGAGTTCGAGGTGTACTTTGGTGGTAATCGTGTAGAATAATTGATAGGAGTGAATGGAGGTGATGAGGTCACTAGATTCATTTCTCGGAAGATTTTCCAGTGATGGTGAAGTGAGTGGCAGCACATGGTGGGTGTCGGGGAGGAGCTTGTACCTTTTAATTTGCGTTGGCAGAAAGGATTTGTGGTAGTAGGGTGGTAGCAGGGGGTGAAAGGAAGGAAGGGGAAAAGGGGGGAGGAAGAATTTGCTGTTATGTACTCACCTTTACTAAACTATCTGAGTATTGCAGGGGTCGATTCACACTCCTGACTTTCGCTAGTCCCTACTAGGTTCACACTACCCACCTGAATCCAAGACGCCTGTCGTACCTCTTAAAGCTATGTATGGAATCCTGCCTCCGCTGCTTACACTCTCCAGATTGATCCACATCTTAACGTACGTATGTGTGTGTGTTGGTGTGTGGTTAACCGATTTTGTTTGGTCCTAGCACTGTCGAATTAGACCATAGGTCTGTTTGTATATATGCGTGTGTAATGTGTGTGTGGTGTGTGTGTGTGTTTGTGTGTGTAAGTTTAGCCATTTTGTCCTAGGCCCATGTCTGATTAGAACATAGGTCTGTTTGTATAGTGTGTGTGTGGTTGTGTCCTCTATATTTGTGGTTGCAGGTCGAGTTTTAGCTTCTGCTCTGCTGCCCCCCCCCACCGCTTCGCTGATCGATCGCGATTGTGCGTGACGACTACAGCTGCCCTGAAACGACTTTTGTGTGGGTCTGTATGGTTGCAAGATTCAATTTTCCTTGCTTGGGAGACATAATCCCTGTTTTTTGCCGTTTCCTATGACTTAAACCCTCATTTGTTTGGGTTTTGACTAAACCTCATTTTGTTTGGTTTTGACTTTAAAACCACATTTTGTTTTGGTCAAAACACACTTTTTCCTTTAAGGTATAAATTTTCTTATTTCTAAGTCACTTTGTTTTTAGTATCAATATCTGTTGATAAGGTCTCTTTTTTTTTTTTTTGTATAATATCTCTTGATAATAAGGTAACTGGTTGTCTGAGTAGTACAAAACTACACTTAGGAATCTGGTATGGGAACCCTCGTAGTCTTTGTCTCCCAAATCTCAATTCCCCTGCATCGCTACTTCCCATCTAGTGCGTAAATAACACTCTCTTACTTCCCCCGCTGTTCATTCATCTCTTTCCCGTTATGCTTCACATCTTTGTATTTTTACTTTGTGCAAATCTTAGCTTGTATATATATATATATATATAAATATATATATATATAAAAAATATAATATATATATATATTTATATACATATAATACATATAATAAGAAAAGGATCAAGGCTGAAATATCAGAGAAATGAGAGACATGAAAGAACATATAATTGATAAGCTAGTAAAATGAAGTTCAACATGGAGAAACTTAAGGGACCAGAATTACGAACAAGAAGCCGATAGAAGGAGAAATATCTAAGTATAAAATGCAGCTTAAATATAATAAGTGTAGGTATCTTTATTTTTTTTCCCCACCAGGATATTTTCAACGATAACAACCTTATTTGCAAAGTGGCCGGCAAATATAGTTGTATTTCATTTAACCTTCGTATTGTGAGAGCGGCTGTTTTCAAGTTTGCCAGTGAGTTCACACTAATTTCCACGATGTCGTTATCTGCTATTCTGGTTCAGAATCTTTTATCTGTAATACTCCTAGATTATTGTGTGTTTTGTGGTCTGTCAGATTATAGTGGATTTTTTTTAGTTGTCATCCGAGAAAAACTAGCCAAAAATGCTCTTGGATTCCAAGGCATACTGATCGCCGGTCACCGTATGGTAGAATAAGGTACGCCAGGGGCCCTACTGGTTTTACCTATCTGAATCTGTTTTCTGTCGAAACTTGAATAAAGTTTCTACACAGAGTTTCAGCTGTCCATTATAAAATCCTGCTCTACAACCCGTGTCATTATTGCTTCATAAGGCCACCTTCTGTATATAATCTTTTGAACTATCACCTTCCCTTCTCCATCTCGTATGAAGACAGATATTTCAGGAATTTTATTTAAATTTAAAGTGGAGTGATGTTTTGGAGAGGCCGAGGCCTGTTCACAAAGATCAGGCATGAGCGATCCTTGAAATAATAACCTTCTTCCCTGTTTTCCTGAAGTTCCTGTGGTTTCTTGATGTCACAGCTTCCGTGCTGAGCTTTTTAACTGATTGGCTCTTAGAAGGTGATTGTCACTCTTTAATGTTTCTCTCTCCCTCTCTCCCCTTCTTTCAGTTGACAGTTGTGCCCAGTTTTTTTTTTTTTTTTTTTTATCGCCGGTAATCTCCCGGCCCGGGTCTTTTCCAAGTAGTGGTGACCCTGAGGAGGGGTTGCCTTGGCTCCCTATCTGTGGAGTGTCTCCGAGACTTAAGTCTCCCATGGAGGAGGTATAAGTACCCCCTCATCTTGGGACCAAGCTGACCCCAGCTAGCCACATTCCCATTCCCCGCCCACACGGGGCTCGTAGGGAGAAGCTAGGCCTCTGGTCTGCCATCTGCCCTGCCCCAAAGGGCTCGATGGATTGCCGTCCTTGTGAGCTGCTGGTGGTAGCAAGCTCGGCTCAGATTTTATCCATTACAAACATAACTAGAAATAAGTAATATAAGATTAATAATGGTGTAGGGAGTGAACAAGATCACAGGAGCGAAACGTATTTGTAATAAAATGTCCTAAATATTTGCTCATGTGTCTTTAATTAACAAGAAAAGGGTTTTCCAGTGGTTGACAATGATCGTCATTCAAAAAGACTTGCTATATACGTACTTTCTCTCCTCTCTCTCTCTCTCTCCTCTATATCACTCCCTCTGTCTCTCTCCTCTCTCTCTCTCAATCCTATCTCTCTCTCTCTCTCTCTCACTCTCTCCCCCTCATCGCCTCTCTCTCCTCTCTCGCTCTCTCTCTCTCTCTCTGAAAAACGATTTTTTTTTAGGCGTTTTTTAAGTTAACAAACATTCATCTACTTTCTCAACAAATTTTCTTTATTACCTGAGAACGCCTTATTCATCGCTTCAAATTTTTAACTCTGGTTAATCTATCTTGGGACAGATTCATGGACTTTTGTTACACGCGTGGTGACCTAGCACGATCCTACCCAAGTCAGTCAGTCCCAAACCTATGTTACCCATGTGATAGCTGGAGACCGGCATTCTCTGTACAGCTTCAAAATTTCAACAAGTGGGAATATCTAAGAAGAAGGTTAGGGAACGGTGAGTTGAACCCGTGGCTAGTGGGTCCTAAAGCTCACAGCCCAGAAGGTGGTATATTTAATGGAGTGTATGGATGGCCATTTTGTCATTTTTAATAATCTCGAAATGGGAGTTGGAACAGATAACTCAAGTCAGTACCTGACCAGCCGGCTGTGGTTCTTACGTCGGTTATGCATGCACCCGAAGTAACAGCCTGTTGATCAGGTGTCCTGATCCACCACGAGGCCTGGTGATGGACCGGACCGCGGGACAATTGACCCCCGAAACACCCTCCAGAGACTCCCTGGTGTAATATTTACATTATTTGCATTATCTTGCCTTGAGCTGGGTGAGGGGCTCTTGTTTCCAGAGAACGACCTTATCTTCCTCTTACTTGAATCGACTATGAATGTCTCACATTTCCACAGGCGCTATATGCCTCCTACGTATTTAGCGGTTTCCGTGTAATTAAAATATAACATTGTGAAGGGCATCAATCTCAGTGGGTTTATGCATCGTGTGAAGTGGATGGATAGTTTCATGTGCTTTAGGTTGTTGTAGGCATAAATGTTGTTGGATTAGAGTGCAATAGCTGGAAAATGTATATCTTTTGGCCGGCCTTTAAACTTTGTCATTCCTCAAAGTAAACAATTTCTTGATGTGAACTTTGCGTAAGTTATCAGTGCCATTAATTTAATAAAATTTGTTTGTGAAGGTAACTCTAGAATCTCTGATCAGAAGTAAGTGACAGAGATTGACATGATTATCCTATTTAAAAAATCAATCTTTCATGTTCAATCATGAGGCTATCCCATTGTTTTCCTTAAAAACCACTTATAAAAATGATTTACTCGACAAAATGTGGCTGCATGGGGTCTGCTCATAGCTCCTTGCCCCCGCTTCTCACTGTTATGTATACTAAGCTTACTGTACTAACAAGCTGTCTCAAATCTTACATAAAGAAAAGTTTTGTACTGGTTATGACCAGAAGAAATGGAAACAGATACATGAAATATTCCCCCCCACCCCCCATTTTTTATATTTTAATTAATTTAATTTTTATTAAAAAAATTTTTTTTTAATTAATATTTTTTAATTTTTTATATATCTTTTTAAAAATTTTAATTTTTTTTTAATAAAAAATTAAATATAAAAATATTTTAAATTTTTTTTTTTTTTAAATTATTAATATTAAAATTTTTTTTTTAATTTTTTTATAAAATTTTTATTTTTTTTTTTTTTTTTTCCCCTCCCATTTTTTTTATTAAAATATTAATTTTTTTTTTTTATTTTTAATTTTTTTAATTTTTTTTAAAAAAATATTAATAAAATAAATTTTTTTTTGTTTTTTTATTTTAATTTTTATTTTTTTTTAAAAATTTAAATTTTTTAGTTTTTTTATTAATAAAATGTTTAATATTTAATTTATATAAAAAAAATTTAATTATATTTTTTTAAAAATTTTTTTATTATAATTTTTTTTTTAATTAATTTAAAATTTTTTTTATTTAAATTTTTATATTTTTTTATTTTAAATTTTAAATTGTAATTTATTTATTTAATTTTTTTTAATTTTTAATTTTTTTTTTAATAATTTTATAATTATTTTTTTTAAAATTTTTTAAAATTTTTTTTTATTTTTAAATTTTTTTTAATTTTTTTTTAAATTTTTTTTATATTTTTTTTAATTTATTTTTTTTAAAATTTTTTTTTTTTTTTTAAAAAAATTTAATTTTTAATAATATTTTTTTTTTTTTTATTTTTTTTTATTTTTTAATTTTTTTTTAAATTTAAAATTTTTTAAATTAATATTTAATTTAATTTTAAAATTTTAATTTTTATTTTTTAATAATTAATAGTTGTAATTTTCTTTTTTTTTTTTTTTTTATTTAAAATTTTTATTTTATTTTAATTTAATTTTTTAAATTTATTTTAATTAAAAATTTTTTAAATAAATTATATATTATTATTATTAAAAAAAATTTTATTTTTATAATAACAAATAATAATTTTTTTTTTATAAAATTTTTTTTTTTAAAATTTTTTTTTTTTAATTATTTTTTATATAAATTTTAAAATTTTTTATAATTTTATATTTTTTAAAAATAATTTTTTTTTTTAAAAAATTTTTTTTAATTTTTTTATAAATTTAAATTTTTTATTTAATTTTTTAAATTTTTATTATTATTTTTTTTTTTGTTTTTTTTAAAAATTTTTATTTTTTTTATAACATTAATTATTATTTTTAAAAATATTTAATATTTTTTTTTAAATAATTTTTTTTTTTTTTAAATTTATATGTTTTTTTATTTATTATAAAAAAAATTAAATTATTTTTTTTTAAAAAAGTTATTTTTTTTTTAATTTTAATTTATATGCGATATTTCTGAATGTCCCCATCTGATTAATTCAAGCTTTCCATGCTGATAACGTGATTAATTCGACTTTTGATAACGGATAATGCAACTTCAAACTTACGTTCTTGTTATTTTAGAATATTGGTCCTTCATTTGAAAGTCTTGAAAATCGGTTTTTTTAGTTTCCAATTTTTGCCAGGCCCCCGTTTCTTTTAGTTAAAAATATCAACGTTAATTTTTAAAAACGCTGCCACCGCCACCACTGCTCCCGCCGCCACCACCGCCCCCCTCCCCCACCTGCGTATCTCCCACCGCCTCCGATGCACACGCCCCCACCCCATCACTTACGCCCCGTCATACTCGTGCAGTGATCAAGAATCGGGAACCTTAGCATCGCTACACACTTTCCCCCCCACACTCAAACTGCATGGTACCTGAACGAATATCCCCCTCACTAGGAATATATGGGGAGGGGGGCGGGGTGGCTGCTGGGTCCCGTACTCAACCATTTGTACTCTTTCTTTCCCGGGGGTTTAGTTTTAGTTGCAAGCAGCGCAAATTTCAACAGCTAGAGTGAAGCGGGAAACAGGAGGATACCATCCATGAGAAGCAGGAGCAGAGGATACTAGCACTAGAAGCAGGATAGGAGGATACTGTCACTAGAAGCAGAGTAGGATGATACCAGTGCACTAGGCACAGTTGGATCCAGCACTATGAAGCAGGAGTAGGAGTGAAACACACTAGGCACAGTGGATACCAGCACTAGAAGCAGGGAGTAGGAGGATACCGCACTAATGCACAGGAGGATATACCAGCACTAGAAGCAGGAGTAGGAGGATACCATCACTAGGCACAGGTGGATACCAGCACTAGAAGCATGACAGGAGGATACCATCACTATAAGCAGGAGTAGGATGGATACTAGCACTAGAAGCAGGAGTAGTAGGTAAATATCCAGCACTAGTCACATGTGGATATACCAGCACTAGAACAGGAGCAGGAGTAAACCCTCACTAGAAGCAGGAGTAGGATGATACTAGCAAGCTAGAAGCAAGGAGATAGAGGATTTCAGCACTAGAAGCAGAGGATATCAGCACTAGAAGCAGAGGATACCAGCACTAGAAGCAGCAGGAGTAGTAATATAGGGAAAGGGGTGGAGTGGTGACGCCTTGTGCGCAACTCTTTGCAGTCCCATCACAACACATTCATCATAGTCACTATACTGGTCTGTGATTGGGCATTATGTGGGGTGTGAGAGGCAACTCAGCGGCTCAGGCGCTCGCGTGTCGATTGAACCCACAACACTTAAGCTGTCCCGAGGCCATCCCTCCTGCTGGTGTGTGGTGATGGTGGTGGTGGTGGTGGAGGTCGTCCCGTCGTCTGTCGTCGTCGGTCTGCCTGGGTCTCTCGATGAGCCCACCCAAGGAAGGTATACCTTGATGTATGGGTACTTAGACGGGTTTCTTAATAATGGAGATATCGTAGTTTGAAAGTAACACACTTGTTGATGTTAAATAATATGTCATAACTTGAGATGAGAGGAGGAGCCCGTTCCCAGCCCTGATTCACTGCCTTGTAGGTTCATGCCGCGCGAGTGAGGACAGACATGAGAGGGATCACGTGCCCCAGTGTATCCCAAGACGTCACACAAGCCAAAGCCCCTACAGACAGGGATCTACGTGACTAAAGCACAGGGATGATACTAATATGCAATGCGTATATATTTCTGGAATACAATGTATCAGCATCTAATGCAGACAGCTCGGTCATGTTACGTATGAGTCGTCCGACCTACACTACTATAACACTATAAAGGCTGAACAGGCAGGCGGATCTGGGCTGTTCAATACAAACAACAAATTTCATATATTAACTTAGAACGAATTATGGTACAATACATGGATTTTGGACGTAATGGGTGTTAACGTAATCATTAACAAAACTCATCTATAGAAACCAAATCATTATACAACTATGGATAGGACTTTATCGAACGATCTATAGTTCATGGCACACTACGGATTCTGATGAAGAAAAATTAAATACAAAGAAGATGTTTTTAACAGAAAGGCAGATTCGGTGCACACAAATCTAGACTGTTATTCTCAGAATACGGAGGGAACGTGAACACAAAAAAATTTCTGACAAACTGATCATCTAATAATAAACACACAGTTGACAATTTCATTCATCTCGGACATCTAATTATACAGACTATGTACTTTTAAACCCAATTCTGCAAGGGTTTTAGGTTTACATATGCAGAATGGTTATCATCTCTGGAGGGTCGAATTTCCTCTGCAATGGCTAACACATGCCTTGACTGAGAGAGAGTTTGAACGAGTATTTACAAAAGATACAACTACAATCACTATTGACTGTGGAAATTACTAATTCATCTGCTAGGAGTACTCAACTCGACTATTCGATACAGAAAATTCTTGGCTCATTACAAAGTCACAAATGATGCTGGGGCTTCACAGTAAAATAAGATCTTCCGGGAGCAGGAATCGAAACACACCAAACGCAAGGGATCTAGTCTTTGTGCAGTTTTGACACCCCCCGACAGTAAATGGAGGATCTGCAGTAACTAACACAAACGTGCGCGATAAAGCATCTGCGACTACATTCGACTTGCCAGGTAAATTTTAAAAAGTGGGATTGAACTCTTGGATATTTCAAGGTCCATCTGGCTAACCTTCCAGTAGGCGTTGTTCTGGAATAAAGGTAACAGTTCTTCCTTACTGGAGGAAAGAACAAACTCGTGGGAGTGGATGACTCCCCCCGGTTGAAAAAAATTAACGCTATAACACGCAATATAAAGGCAAGGGAGAACGAATCTACTATCTCAACTGCAAGCACAGGAGAAAAGAAATGAAACACGGTGAACAATGCTGATATTCAATCTGAGTCCACACAGTGACACGAGGTAACAGCTAAAAGAAACTACACTTACAAACGTTAACAATGTGAAAGTTACTCGAGAAATAACTTCTTACAATGCACAGATTACTGTCAACTAGGATGGGATCACCATCTGGAACATTAGGAACAACAACAGCCCACTCTAGTGAGAACACTAGCTGAACAGAGACGTCTTTCTGCAGACAGCATGTAAACATCAACAAGAATGGCATTACTATTGCAAGAAATCGTTTTTTTGACAAGGCATCCCCTGTGGAGAAACTACTACTCGAACTAGCAGTCATTGCAGGATAGGCTGTGCACTCAAGGCAGTCTGAGTGTCCCCGGACACTTGAGCAACGGGAACCCACTATCCTGCAAGTCTGAAGGTAAAAGGTGGAACACAGATGGAAGTGACAAAATTTAAACTATTTGCCGACCGCTCGGCTTACGTTAATAAGTAATTCACGGATCTATAGGAATTTAAAATCTGAACTTCACATTTCCCCGCACTTTAACAAATCTCAGATACAAGCTGAGAACAAAGACATTGCTCAAGGCTAGATATTGTCTTTCAGTCAGTAAGGGAATATTGTTTACTATGGACTGATTCATATTGACTTATGACGGGGAATGATACACTAATTTGAACGTTCAAAAGTGACTGGACATCTTCTCAGTGAAATACTGAAGGGCATAAGTCAAAAAAAGTGGAGATAATGACACAATAAGCTTAAATGGAAAAAAAATGCTTAACTATCGCATAAGTAATTAAAATTTTACAAGTTACACAGAAAAGCAAAGAACTCACACAAGAATAATATGCAACTTAAAACTGAAAATCAAGAAACTTGTACTTTTGCTCAAATCTAATTTGCTCAACTTTACTTTAAATTGAATAAATGGCACATTTGAGTTGTCTTTACTTAAATGCAACAAGGAAAAACACAAAAAAAATAATAAAATGGACTCAATAAACTTGTGCAAAAATTAAAACAAACACACAATTCACTAAAATTTAAAAAAAAAAAAAAAATGACAGACAGAATAAAATACTATGCACAAAACAGAGCATAAGAAACTGCACTGTAATAAACGAAATTGCACAACAGCATAAAATTTTCTCAAGAAAAATTTTAAAATAGCAACACAAATATTTGCACAAGAATTATTGCAAAATGAGTCAATGTGCAAAAAATAAAAATTATAACACACAAGAAAAGAAATATATAAAGGGAATGAACACTTTAACCTTAACGCACTTAAAAAACAAGCAAAAGAACAATTAACTTTAGAAGGAGAACTTAAAAATTGCACAAAGGGAGTGAATTTGTTCAATAAAACATGAAAAAAAAATAGGTGCAAAAAAAAACACACAACAAAAAGAAATATAAACACTTACAGAGATGCAGGACACAACACATCAACAAAAACACAGAAACTAGAATTTTCTTGCAATAAACTTGATGTGTGAAAAAATTTTGTAAATATGAGCTCTTGCTGGGACTTTAAAAATGGCACTATTGTCTGTGGAAATAAGACAAATTTGACACTGCTAAAGGAAAGAATATGAACACAAGAATGTTCAACCAACAGGGAACAAAACAAAAATACACAAATGCTAGGAAAAAAATATAAAAAGACAACACGAGTTGTGATGCAGAATATGAGGGGAAAAATTTACTGAAATACTTCACTGGGAAAACTGAGAACTCTAGGGATTCTGAAGTTTAAACACAAGTTCTATATTGCTCATATGTTGCACACACAACAAAAGGAAACACTAAGTACTTACTTTTAAGTTTTATAAAAAGATACACAACACAACAGAAAAAAATAATCACGAAAATTAACACTGAATTAAGGAGATTAAAAGAAAATGAATGCAATCAGTACATGATAAACACTGAGTCTGATCAAGAGTCACTGAATGTCACTAAGAGAAAAATTCACTGGGAACACAAAAGAAAAAGTCTCAACACTCGCAAATGTCTCAAAAAAAAATATTATAGCTGGGAACACTTGAAAAAAAATGAGACTGAAGGATTGTTTATATCGTCTTGCTGTTGTCCTCTGCACAGATGATCCCTAGAATTGCGCTTTAAAAACGGCGAGAGACAACACACAGGAGCTTTTAAAGATTTCGCGCCACTCTCTAGCTCTTGACCCCCTATTGTGGTCCTTAAAATATGGTGCTACAACCCTTACAGTGCACCAAAACACTGAATGCGGTAGGTGAGTTGTAATGGCCGACTGTAGTTGGGTTTGTGGGTAAGGCTGAGCGAGGCGTCTGAGACCGGCAATGGTGCGACACACGTGATCGTGAGTGGCTGGCTTTTGGGTTTTAACGTCGTAAGCCTCACTGAAAAACCCACACTGCCGCGAAGATAATTCTAAGCCGGCTGGCTTAGAAGAAACCCACGAAATGCTACAAACCCACAAGGATGACAAGGACACTCAGAATGCTTTGGGAACTTGAATCACAAGCGATGAAGGGTACTCATGTGGCTTGCTTGAGTACTGGGGTAAATACACCTGGGTTAGTTGCTAGCTGGGTTATCTTAACCCTTCACACAGAATAGCTTGATAACTTCACACATGAGCACAGCAGGGGTGGAAGCTGGCTTGGCAGGCAAAATAATTGGATGGAGTAGGCTAGGCTGGGCTGGACTCGGGTGTTCTGACTCCCCCACCACAGACTGGAACTGGCTTATTTTTGCAAACTCGGTCAACCCCCCGGGGGTAATGGGAAAAAAGCAGGAAACACTAATACAAAGAGACTGACCAGTGAATAATGTAGAACTGGTAGAGTAGCTGGCTTGAGGGAGCTGGAGGGGTGAACCTCGTAGTCGGGAGGCCTACTGGTAACACGAAATGGCCGTCTTGCTGGTCGACAACTTTATCTCCAGAAATCGCTTTTAATCGTCAGAATTACAGGCTCCACCGCTGTCACCATTTATCGTAAGGGTTCTTAATGGAGATATCGTAGGTTGAAAGTTGGGGCACACTTGTAGGATGTAAATATATTGTCAGACTGAGATGAGAGATGGACCCCCCGGGGCCCAGCCTGTTCACGCCTTGTAGGTCGTGCCGCCGAGTGAGGACGGGACAGAGGGATCACTGCCCCATGTGTATCCCTATGACGTCAAAACAAAGCCAAAGGCCTACAGGGATCTCGTGTCTAAAGCACAGGGATGATACTAATATGCTATGCTATATAATACTGGGAATACAGGGATCAGCAACTATGCTGACAGGTGAGGGGCTCTTGATTTAGGGAATTGGATCTGTGCTCCAGTTCCCCCAATTAAGCCTGAATGCCTTCCACACCCCCCCCAGGCGCTGTATAATCCTCCGGTTTTAGCGCTTCCCCCCTTGATTATAATAATAATAATCTTGATGGGAGTTAAGTATCCTCCAGTCGTACATCAGTCCTAGGCTCTGTCCTGCCCCTGGTGACTGGCTGACTGTGGGAGGGGAGGGTTACAAGGGTCGATTCGCAGCTCCTGGCCCCGTCTCTTCCCTGGTAAGGTACTAGGGGTGTGTGTGTTTTTAATGTGCCGAGTAATTGTTGTACTATATCTTCTTTTTTTTGTTTTATTTTTATTTTTTCTTTATTATCAGTTTTATTATTATTAATATTATTATAAAGCTAATTTTTAAACAAAACTCACGAAATCGCAATAACACCGACTGCAAAAAACCCACGGTACGGGTGGGGCTTGACTTCACGGCAAGTGAGTTGTAAAACTCCAGGTCAATGTGTAAGCCACTGGACCAGCTGGCTACAGTAAAGTCATCCAACTAGGTATATTATACCCTATAAGTTAGCACGGCACTACTGTGACCCAGGGTGAGTTCGAGCCCCACGCTACCGTGGTTTGTTACTCTTAACCGTAGCTGTATATCCTTGTGCTTAGCGCTTCTTTTGATTATAATAAAAAATCTTAACCTCGTATATGCCAAAACCTCATGTTTCCTTCAGCTTCAATAATCAAGAACCAGAGACGTGCACTTCTCGCTCTTTGTGGTGTGTGTGGTGTGTGTGTGTGTGTGTGGTTTTGGTTGTGTTGTGTGTGTGTGTGGTGTGTGGTGTGGATTCATAATACAAAATGCGTATCTCATTGACTCATTCTCAGAAATGTCCATGGCAGTCAGCTCAGTAATGTATACATTGCATACAAAAAGCAGAGTATAGCTGCAGATGATAAATGATTGCAGTTAAGCTATAACTACAGTGAAAAGTCATTTCCGTCACACCCCGATGTGAAGCAGAATAAATTAGAAGACATTTGAATATACGGGAGGAGGAGGGCAGACATCCCAGGGGAAAATATTGATCTGATCAACATGAGACTGTTAGTGCGGGTGTTTGTGTTAATAAATACGCTAAATGGGGTTTTGTTTTGGGCTTATCGTTCGTTAATAGGATTAAAACCTGTCAACAAACACGAGGTCATCAAGGCTGCATATCGGCTGCCCACCACCAGTTAAGATGCTAATTAATCCGGGTTAGATTCCCGGCAAGGGTGGTAACATTGGGCATGTTTCCTTACACCTGTTGTTCCATTGTTCACCCATCAGTAAAATGGGTAACTGGGTTAATCGACTGGTGTGGGTCGCATCCGGGACAATATTGACCTAATTTGCCCGAAATGAAACCACTGGTGCAGGTGTAGTATGAGGGTAGTAGCACACCATGGGCAGTTGTAGTGAGGTGCAGCACCACTGGTGCAGGTGTGGTAGTGATGTGGTGGCAGTACCACTGGTGCAGGTGTGGTAGTGATGGGGTGGCAGTACGACTGGTGCAGGTGTGGTAGTGATGGGGGTGGCAGCACCGTTGGTGGTGAGAGTACTGTTGCTGAAGGTGTGGTAGTAATGGTGGTAGTGACAGCAACTATTCACGGTGGGTGGCAGGGGTGCATCACCCACCTTGCACCCCTACTTCCAGCAGGGCCCACACGGACGAAGTGCGCCGAGATCCCTTTTAGTGCGTATATAATCTGGGTGTTTAATCTCAACTTATAATAATAAAATTAATATTTAATTTTTATTAATTTATTATTTTTTCTACAAGTACATGTACAAGGTAAAAAACAGTCCTAGGGGACATCAATGACATACTACTATATAGAAAGGGGCCCTTCTTATGCAGGTCATTGATGTCACCTAGGACTGTATACCTTGTACATGTAAATAAATTTATTATTATTATTATTATATTATTATTATTATTATTATTATATTATTATTATTATTAAGGTTGAAATTAAACACCCAGATTTTATACGCACTGAAAGGTATTCTCCGTGCACTTCGTCCGGTGGGGTCTGCTGGAAGTAAGAAGTGCAAGGTGGGTGAAAGCACCCCTGCCACCCACCCGTTGATAGTTGCTGTAACTACCACCATTACTACCACACCTACACAACAGTACTCTCACCACCAACGGGTACTGCCACCACCATCACTACCAAAACCTGCACCCGTGGTACTGCCACCACCATCACTACCACACCTGCACCAGTGTACTGCCACCACCATCAATACCAACACCTGCACCAGTGTACTGACACCACCATCACTACCACACCTGCACCAGTGGTACTGCCACCACCATCACTTACCACACCTGCACCAGTGGTACGCCACCACCATCACTACACAACCGCACCAGTGGTACTGGCCCCCACCATCCAATACCACCCTGCACCAGTGGTACTGCCACCACCATCACTACCCACACCTGCACCAGTGGTACTGCTACCACCATCAACCACACCTGCACCCGTGGTACTGCCACCACCATCACTACCACAACCTCAAACCCGTGGACTGCCACCACCATCACTACCACACCTGCACCAGTGGTACTGCCACCACCCCTCACTACCCACGCCTGCACCAGTGGTACTGCACTCACACCAATCACTACCAAACCCCGCACCAGTGGGACTGCCAACCACCATCACTACCACACCCTGCACCAGTGTACTGCCACACCATCACTACCACCCTGCACCATGGGACTGCCACCACCAATCACTACCACCCTGCACCAGTGGTACGGGCCCCCACCAATCACTAAACCACCGCCTGCCCAGTGGTACGCCACCACCACACCCACCAACGCCCGCACCAGTGGACTGCCACACCATCACTACCACGCCTGCACCATGGTAATGCCTCCACCCTCACAACCAGCCTGCACAGTTGGGGGAACTGCCACCACCATCATACCACGCTGCACCATGGTACTGCACCCAACCATCCTACCAAAGCCTGCCCAGTGGTAACTGCCACCAAACCAAACCACTACCACGCCTGCCCATGGTAACTGGCCACCACATCACCTACCACGCCGCACCAGTGGTAAGCCAAAAACCATCACTACCACGCCTGCAAACCCTGGAACTGCCACCACCATCACTACACGCCCTGCACCATGGAAATGCCACCACCATCACTACCACGCCTCACCATGGTACTGCCACCACCATCCCCTACCACGCCTGCACCAGGTACTGCCACCACCATCACTACCACGCCTGCACCATGGTAGCCCACCACCAATCACTACACGCCTGCACCAGTGTACTGCCACCACCATCACTAAAACGCCTGCACCAGTGGTACTGCCAAACCAAACCCTCACTACCACACCGCACCAATGGTACTGCCACCACCATCACTACCACACCTGCTCCATGGGGCTGTTACCACCATCACTAAACCCCCCTGCACCAGTGGGGCTGTTACCACCATCACTAAACCACCCACCGCCACACCATCACCAGTGGCTCTACTTTCCATCACTACCACAAACCTCAAACCAGGGACTGCACCACCATCACTACCACAAACCCCCACCAGGTGCTGCAAAATACCATCACTACCACCGCACCAGTAGTACTAATAACCACACTACCACACCATCAAAAAGTGGTGCTGGCTACTCCATCACTCCCACACGACAGTGGCACCCCCCCACCCCCCACCCTACCCAACACCTGCACCATGGTACTGTCATCACTATCACCTGCAACCAGTTTTACTGCCAGCACTTCCAACCTGCACCATTGTACGCCATAACTAACCACCACCTGCATCAGTGGTAACGCCACCACCATCACTACCACACCCTTTTTATAAACTACCAAAATATATTTATTGGGTTAGGCCCTTTAATTAAATTGCTCGTTATAAATTTTTAATAAGGTTAGTTTCTAATGTTCATGTGGTACAAAATTAGTTATAAAATTAACATAAAGAAAAATATGTAAACCCTAAACGTATAAGAGAAAAAAAATTTTAGAAAGGCTTAATTTTAAATGAATTAATTTCAAACTGACCAGTTTTACACTTTTAATATATATACATATATAAAATATAATATATAAATATATTAAAGATATATATATATAATAACTATATATAATATTATATATATAATATATATATATTGGGTAACCCACTAAAGTCAAACAATGACTCATTTCCATAATAGTTCAAAACAGTCTGCAAAATGGCGAAATATATACTGTCAGGTGCGAATGGCCCTTTCCGGAGGTTGGCTTCTGTTTTTTACGGAGTCTGAAAAAGTCGGTGTAACTGTTTTTATAATGCTGTGGTTGCTGAAAAATCTCAATAAACTTGTACAAGCTTCAACAGCGATGTATCTGGTTTAATGTGACATTTTATAGACCAAATTATAGTGATGCTAATTGGGTTTTTATTAAAGAGTTATGGAAGAAGGAATCCCGTGGTGTTTGCGCGCAGGTTGATTCTCTGGATGTTTTTGGTAGGTGCTGTGGGTGTTGGTTCACTGGGTGTTGGCATATGTTGGTCTGCTGGATGTTGTGGTTATACTGCAGGTGTTGAATTTCTTTTTTGGGTGTTGTGGTAAGTGCGGGGGTTTGGTCTGCTGGATGTTTGGGAAGTGCGCAGGGTTGGTCGCTGGGTTTTGGTAGGTGCGGGGGGTTGGTTTACTGGATATTTGCATAGTTGACTGATGGATTTTAGGGAAACACAATGCAACAGTTAGGTATCTTTTTTTTGAAACGTTTCGCCTACCGTAGGGTTCTTCATCAATACAGAAAAGTTATAGAAGCAGAAGAACTTAAGACGATTAATCAGCCTCACCCTTAAAGTTTGAGGGGGTCATCCCTCAGTCTGGGGGAAGAGCATTGTTCCATAGAGAAACAAAAAGGAGAAGAATACAGGATGGGGCTTTTTAAAGCGCCAAGAGGGAAAAAAATGCTCTTCTCCAGACTGAGGGGCTGACCACCTCAAAA